>SMSQ01026003.1:220197-232071 GCA_019453375.1 Ctenoplectra terminalis
TTGACTAATTGTAAGTAGATTCGTCAGAATCCGCGTGAAAAATGATAGTAAATTTTTCTTTACACTTTATACCGTCTTACTACAATATTCCAAACAATGTAATAATTACACTGTGCTAGATTGTAGATTTTTGTACATTTATAAGAAATTTGAAGATATAAAATTACATAGAATATTCATATTACAAATATTATGGATTTTTATGCATTCGTAGAAAATTTGAAGATGAAAAATTACATAGAATATCCATGTTACAAATATTATGGATTTTTATGCATTCGTAAGAAATATGAACATGAAAAATTGCACAGAATACCCATGTTGCAAACATCCGAATTATAGCGCTTCTTACAACGCCTGCAATAATTTTCTGCCGAAGCTCCACTCTTTTTACAATGTTCCCAAAAATATGAGTTTACGCAAGAATCCACGGTGTAGTAATTAAAGTAACAACCATCTATTTCTTTGCCGGTCAACTATAAACCCAACAGCTATCAACATCCAAACACATCCATCACCCGAATCTCCAGCGAAGCGTCACGAAGAAACCTCTCACGGGGTCGAGACCCTATCGTTCTCCTTGCAAATCGTGCTAGCTGTTCCCCGCGAGAAAGCCCAGCATCCGGTTATAAAAAGCACCGAGCGTCGAACAATTCCTCCAAGTTATCCCGTTCGCCGGCTCGAAGACGCGTCTGATGCTCGTGTAACAGAGATCGGGAACGAGGGTTCACGAGGGGCAACGAAGAAGTAGAAGAAGAAGAAGAAGAAGAAGAAGTAGAAGAAGAAGAAGATCGGGTGGTTGCATTCTGCTGCAAAAGCTCGGATAGAAATGACAGGGCGCGTCGTAAAAGTTAAATTGCAAAGACACTTCCTCCCGAAACCTTTTCCCGGCGTCGTAGTCTCGTTCGTTCCGGGGGCGCGAGTTTTTCCACCCTTCGTTCTTCCACCCCCGACTGCTTTTTAAACGTGTAAAGCATAGAGACGCGGAGAAACTAACTCGAAACGCGTCCCGATGCCGCGAATAATAATTCTCTGTCGCGACCGGACGCGACCGGTGAACACAGCCGGTACCAAGGTAAACCGTTGATAAAAGTTGCCGACTTGGCCGCGTAATGAAATGCAAATTGCAACCGGTGGCGGCGACCGCGCGTCTGTTATTGAAAGAAATGGAACAACAAGCCGGCCAACGTGTCCAATAATCCGATCACCGTTTCGTTTCGAGGGAGACAAACGCGTCTTCTTCGATGACTCGGTTCGCCGTCGATCAATGTGGATTCGGATTGTGGACGAAATAGGGAATCGGGGAATTATTAAAATTTTTATGATTTCCAAGCATTGGTTGTTTATACCGCGATATTTTTCAAACTGTAAGAATCGTTCTCTGAAGTCACGATGGACCTTCGACTGTATCGTTCCTAGTTCAAAATTGTATTCTGTTACCTCGACAAATTTTTTATTACAAAAGTACAAGTACCTAGCCCTGCGAAGGTCAATTTTTCCCAAAACAGTTGCATCGTGGAAACTCGGTGTTCGTTTTACGATACGAATTTCTAAATTACAAGAACAAATATTTACATTTAAAAAGGACCACGGGAGAAAGGAAAACGTGAAAACGTTGCGCGAAAAGAAAAACCAAATTAAATATCAATTTAAAATTCTGAATTCTGATCGTATAAAACTTCTCGTTACGCAAGTCGTATCAATTAAAAATATACGACCCTACAGTGGATTTTGTGTCGGAGGCGTCATGGTTAACAAATTATATCGGAGGCAACAGGAGAAATCCCGTGCAACGGAAGGAGGGCAGAACCAGATAGAGAGATAGAAGAAGGGGTGGTTTCAGGGGTGTAGGAAGCGGAGGATACGAGTGAAAGAGAAGGTGGCGAAGTAAAAGGGTCGAGGCCGCAATGAGCCGAGCTTCCACGCTTCCCCTAATTACATTTTCATACGAACCGTTTTCCCCTTTATTTTCTCTTGCTGTCCTACGACCATTTTTCCTGGAGCCAACTCAACTTCCCAGGTTCCCGTTTCCCGTCAACGTCTGCCTCTTCCTTCTGTTTCTCCGTCTCTGTCCGACCGTGTTCACCCCCTTTTCCCTTTCCACCAACCCTTCTCTGCTTTTCTCGTCCACAGGAAAAACGCTTTAATACGTTTTTGCCGGTCGTCGTTGCTCCCCGGAAAGGAATATGAACAAGTGGAGGAAAGAGAGAGAAACAGAAAAACAATGGAAAAAAAAAAGAAAGGAAACATCAGGTTTCTCGTGGCGAGTCGAAAAGTGCAAGGTGAATTTTTAGTTTGCACCGAGCTCGCGATTAAAGTCCATCGAGACTGCCGCCGGAGAAGATCTGGACTCGAAATTTCTTTGTTTTCTGTTCTCTTTTTCTATTTTTTCCTTTTTTCTTGTTTGTTTTTTCAGCTACTGTGTCCGTTCTTTTATCTCATAAAATTCCTTTCTAGTAACGCTCTGTGTTCTTGTATTTTAAATCGTATTACGAGACCTGTTGAAAATGTATTTCTACTGAAAATTGCTTCGAATTATTTATCTTTTTTGTTTTTTTATTTTTTTATTTTAAGCGTAAAATGGAGGCTGAATCAAAGCACGGTGATTTGAACGAAGAGAAGAAAAGGTTTTACAGGGAGCATGATTTATCGTGTAATTGAGGAAGTCGCATCGACTACGCATATTTTAGATATTAGCTATGATTTGAAATACACTTTGAAATACACTATATTCGAAACGCGAGTTTTGATACTTTGACTAACCACGTATTGGAAAGTTTCCTTGTAGATTATCGTTCCATTTCTGAACGGTGCATTGTCACGGGGAATCTTTTTTACGCGACTACTTCGGCAATCCTTTTCCAGATATGTGTCACATTTTTCCACCATAAAAATCCATTTTCCAGAGCACGATACGTTCGAAGATGCGGCTCGAACAGCGCATTACCTCTCCCACCATTTTCTGTACTCTTTATCCGCTTCTAGATAGTTAAATTCCATCGTTTCACGAACTATCGATCACGGTCAACATTCCTGCGCTCAAAAGTCGTATCGATTGCGAAGCGTACCTAACAAGTTACATCGAGTACATAACAAAGGCCTTAAAGGATGAAAGTGTTGTGTTACGAATATCAAATTTGTAATAAACCGAGTTAAAAAACTATTCTTTGGTACTTGTGATAGAACAACGCGAAAGAACACAACATACCATCTTCTTTCGCTAAAAAGAACTCAATTTTAACAAAAATCGCTTAACCTCTTCGTAATCTGAGTCCTCAATTGTAATCGTGTACTTTTTTAACGTGTATAATAACAATTTCATTCGCATATTCCAAAAAATGTTTAAAAACAGTCGAGGTAAAAAAAATTCTGAATTCCATTAAACTTGAAAATAGAAACAAAAAAAGAAGAAAAAAGCATGAATAAGAAAACAGGATTGAGACACATAAACCAGAACACAATAGGAGGATTAATAATGTACCACTAAAGCATTTCAGGCTTTCGTTAATGTCGGTCCCACCCCATTTCTACCCTTCCCAATCCACCAAGGGTAGATCTTCTCCGGATAATAGCTTTAATAGGTTTCCAGCCGTGTTCCCACTGCAAGACACGAAAGCGGTTGTCTCGTAAAAATTGCAAGACCTAGAATGTTAACCGCCCCCGTTCCCCCGCGCCTACGTTCACGCCCCTCCAGGCAGAAGTATAAAAAGCGCAGTGTCACTTATCGATCTGTGTTGCCTTTTGAATGTTTCCCTTTTAATTTCACCCGAGAAACGAGCCCGTGGCTCGATACTATTATTAAGTATCGTGTAAAGTGGTTTCGGGGTGGGATTAATCTTGCAGGAGGGATGCTTCCCTTGACCGTCTTGAGGATCGATCGTGCGCCTCAATCGAGGCGGAAAAGATGAATAAACCGGGCTGTGAATCATTGAACGATTATGTGGAGCAAGTGGAACAAGTTTAACGCGTATAGTGTCGTCGTTTCGAGATATACATTTGTTCGCGGTCAATTCAACCCTTATCTGGTCAACGTGAGTCCGCTGGACTCGTGCACCTATTTTTTTTTCTTTTTTTTTCTTTTTTTTTCTTTTGTTTATTTTGAACAGCAAGTTTCGAAATGAATGAAGGGATAAAATGAGAATCGTTCGTAAAAGGGATTGTGGTATGTACTATCTGAAGATTTAACATGTTAGGGTTTTGTAGAAAATTTAAAAAATAGTACGAATAAATTGTTTTATAATTTTAAGCTAGCTGTTTTATAAAAATTATTTGGCTTTTTGTGGATAATTTAGATCAAAAGATGTATAAAATATAATAATATGGTATATAAAAAAATTATGTTGAATAGCAGTTGAAGATTTATGGCAGAAGATTAAAGCGAATTATTTAAATAAATAAGTAACCAGAGTGATCATGCTTAAAAACTTATTCCTGAAAAATTGTTGCATAACTCTAAAAAATACGAATTCTTTATTTTTCCTACTTTGTACAGCGGTTCTATAGTTTTTTAAATATATTTTTTTTTAATTCTTTTTGAAAAAATTGCACAGAAAGAAAGAATCGACGAACTTTTCTATACGAAGTGTACGAACAATCTGTGATAAAGTTCCCCATTGCTTACAAAGATAATTTGAAGGTAGACTATAAAGCGAATGGTACACTTTATAGTAGACCGTGAGGAATATGTTATAGCGTACTGTGAGCATCGTGAATATATCATCAAATTTAATTGACTCGAGCACGAGCGGCAGTAGCTAAGGAGAAATTTCAACGACGTATGCAAACAGAATATTATACATGATAAAGGAGTCGTTTAGTCGAAGGGAGGCAGAGATCATGCAAAATAAACTTGCAGCTTTCTGTGCAAGACTACCGGTGAACTGTAAATCGAAACAAAGCAGTAAATCTGAACGCTAAACTTTCAGCCTCATCAGTGTTATAATTAACATATCTCTTGCGACTCGTGGTTCGATAAACCAGGTTAAACCAAGATCAAGGGACACCTCTTTTCTGCATTTCATTGTTGTTGCGTATTGAAAAAGCTTGAGAAAATTTAATAACAGGCAGGCTTACTGTTACATCGTCGAGAAATCTAAAACGAATGCATATTTTAAACAGCTTCGCTCGTTAACAAATCGGTGTTCGCTGCTGATCCAAGATAATCGTTCAATGTTTTTCATCGAGCAAGCAAAAATATTTTTTAATATATTTCCCAAAGAATAATCGAATATATTTCGCGTTTAATTGCCGATTTTAATTTTGGTAAATATCATTCTCAACGCTGGTCAAAGCTTCAGAATCTAACCTACGTTTCAAATAAATTTTCAGCTCTAAAATTTGATCGTAGAATAACACACTGTGAATTCAAAATTTAATTCGAAAAATATTCTTTTCTCATAAAAGCTTCAATTTTAAAGATCACAAGCAGCGCGATAACAGTGTTGATTTTTGAGCTCGCTCCTCGATCGATCGATCGAATGGCACAGAGTGGAATCGCGCGCGGCGGTATTTTAAACACAAGTTGGTCCTCTAACTTCGGCGAAGTTAACGCGAACGAATGCAGAGATAAGAGAAGAAAGAATGGCCGACCGTTGGGAAAACTTTTCGTCGCTTGTTTTGCTCGTTCGCGTTTCCTTAAGAATCGGAGCTGGGAAGAGGAACCGGAAAGAAGAGTCAATCCGGGCTGCTCGAGCAGAGAAACTCGTCTACGAATTTTAAAGAAACGTCCGCGTTCTCGATCGTTGAATCCGGCGTTCCTCGTATTACCGGTACCTCGTGTTTCGGGTCATTCTGAATGTATCTTTCGATGAAAATCTCGCAAACAAACTTTGAAAAGAAAATGCGGCAGTGCTTTGGGAATAAAGAGCTAACGATGCGAAATATATTTTAGCTTCTTAATACCGAGCTTTAATTCAACCCTGGCACAGTTGTTTGTTTTAATAACTGTATTGACAACTGAAACAATTGTTACATTTGAAAATTTTTCCTATCGTTCGTGACAGTTTTTATTTAAATTTACAAAAAAGATTATTTCCTTTTTTTTTTTACGTATTAAAACAAATTTTGAGACAATCAAAGAAAATAGAATTTTGTTTCAAATTCGTTTGTTGGCATTGGAAAGTTGCTTAAAAACGCCCGAGATATTCAATATTTAATCGCGGACTAAATTTCACAAACAACCGTTCACCGGAAGCTAATCGACCCACCCCCGCGCGGCTCCTCAAGATAACTTTATTCCCCCGGACAAGTGGCCACATCGCATCGGTTCGCCGGTCATGCCCGACCGCTTAACTTCGCTAAAGGCAGCGAGTAGCCGGAGGAAGCGAAAAGAAAGATGACAAGGAAAGAGGAAAGAAACGAGCGGAGAAGAATGGTCGGGTGGAAAACCTTCGATTCTTCTTTTGCGCTCGTGCGTTTGTTTACAGTGGACCCAAAAGGAGAAGGGTGGTTACGGGACGTCGAGGGGGTTGGGACGGGGTTGTGGAGGGGGCGAGCGCCAGGGAAAAATACTCCGAACATTGTATACGTAAGGGAGGAAGAGGTGGTGAATGTGAGGGTTGGACGGGGTGGAAGGGAGTGAGAGGCTGGATTGGTTGAAAGAGACAGTGAAGCGGGAGGGGCGGAAGGGCAGGCGGAAAAGGGAGATTGGGGAGGAAGGAAAAAAAAGGATTCGAGGATTCTCGAGACGAAGAGTCGAGTGGTTGGGTGGTCGAATAATAGAGCTGCCCTTAATACCGTCATCCCCGCTATGCTGGGTTAAACGAGGGAAGAAGCCGGCGGAGAAAGCGGCTCAGGTTGGACCGAAACTCCTCTCTGTCTCGTAGAAGTGAACCCAAGAGGGGTGAAGAAGGTAGACGCGAAGGAAAGCGGTGAGAAAGAGAAACGAAGAGGAGAGAGATAGGAAAAGTGGAGAAAGGGAAGAAGAGAATCGTTGCTCCGTGGTTCGTGCCACAAGGGGCGGATTGGGGAAGAAGAACAGAATAGAAGGGATGATAACATTTGTATCATATTTAACGCTAGAACGAGCAGGTTAAGGGGTGGAAGACACCCTCCTACTCCTTCACCACCTTCTCCTTCTGCTTCGGCCTTTCTTCGTCTTCTCCTTCTCTTTTACCAACCGCCCTACCCTTTTCCACGACCTCTTGGTCCTCCTCCTTCCTCTACATCATACTCCTCCATCCTTGAGCGCCCTCCGCCGGCCGAGTAATACCACTGAAATCAATACCACCACACTGGCTTCTATTTACACACGCTCATCGTCCGTACACAAATTTATTGCGTGTCCCTAGCAGCTCTAACCGCTACTCCGCTCTTCTCTCGCCGGAAATGGTGCGCGACGGAATCACCGTTCCGAGTTGAAACGCAGCGTCGAGCGTGGCTGATTTGCCCCGAATGAAGATGACACCGTTGGATTTCCGTGACGTCGTTGCAGTTGAGTCTGGTTTCGGGTCCCTTTCCGTTCCAGAAATGGGAGCGTCGGTTCTTTTCGAAATCGTCTGAACGATAACTTTGGATTTAACTGTATCCCCTCGATGAAAATGTACGAAGCTGGGTTTTACTTGAAACATGTTCGAAAATTGCTGGCCGTAGCTTTGCGCAGATTTTGTTGCGAAACGAGATGAAATTATACATGTTGCAATGCTACGATTGAGAGAAAAATTTAGAGCCGTAACCATTTTTTCTTTTTTCTCTTTTCTTTTCTTTTCTTTTCTTTTTTTTTTTTTTAATAAAATAGTCTTTAAATATCGTATACATAGGTTACGCGAGAAAACTGTACAGAAATATAGGAAATATTTTTGTTTAATTCTTTTCCTAACGAATCACAATTATAATGGTAATTGTTACATAAATTTGAGCATAATTTTTTGTTTCACTTTTTTATTCGATGAAAGTTTGTTTTATCTTAAATCTTGTTAATTCTTCTTTAATTGTAGCTCATGTGATCGTTAGTCGCATTAATTTTTCACCGACCGTAAGTTGGATTACTTTCCCCGCGAGCACAACTCGCATGACCACAAGTCGTACTAATTTCCTTCTGGCAACGATCAACTCCGGCCTAGGTCTTGCTAATTTACCTATAGCTGCAACTACAGGAATTCGTTTGCAAGCCGCAAATTTTCCTGTAAGCATGTCGCGCGTCAATTATCCCATAACCGCGACTTGAACGGTTTCCAAGTACGTATATTGAACAAGTTCTACCATTTCTCGAACAATCATGAATCGTTTCGTGCTAATTTTTCTGCAGTTCAAATAAAAATTATTCTCTGTTTATAAAACGTATTAAATCATCTTATAAAGTAATTCGAGTATTCTTTCCTTAAAAAGGTGCAATCAAATAAATGTAAATAAATGAAAATAAATAGAAATGGATAGAAATAAATAGAATTAAAATAGAATTAAAATACAATTAAAATAAAATAAATAGAAATAAAAACACATTCTCCTCTATTCTTGAGAAAGTTTTCTATTTGTACAACAAACTTTCAATCCCTATTTTACTCACACTTTTTAAAAATATTCGCATTAGTTACACGATGACCTGGAATACGCATACACGGTTTTAACGATTATTGAAATTTTTAGGTCGTAAATATACGCCTTTCGTACCGAAAGGGTTAATTTAAAAGCCATCAAGTTCCCAGATCGGACCCTACGTTACACGAGAGCCTAAAGTGGTGGGGTTCAGCGTACCCTCCATTTTTTCGCTTATCTTCTTGCACATGCTCGCTTCACTTTTGCTCGGTTAAGCGATACACGTAAAAATCTTCGATACTACCGGTTTATCCATATCCGAGATGTTAAAAAGAACCTCCTTAAATTGTCCAGCAAGTAACGATTTCAGGTTTTTTTTTTTCACCCTAAGCAGTTTCTCTAAATCATTTCCAGGAGCAGCGACGCACACAGGTGGTTCTCCGCGTCGATAAACGGTGCATGTGCACGAACACCTTCGGCACTAATATACAGTGTACACACGGTCTAGCAGACGCATAATGGATGGATGGGCGTTGTACACGATATTACGTCATTAGGAAGGCAATACTATCGTACGCGCCGTTTTGAGTTTGTTGTATGCGGCTCATAAGGCGCGAGGAGGCATTACAAAGAACGCGTCTTTCGCTACCGGCAACTTCACGATAATTAGGATATAAACCACGAAACGTTCTTAAATTATTAATCGTCCCTCGACACCTAATCCGTCTTCTTTCGGCGCATCCTCTCGACCCTCTCGACTTCTATCAGGAAATAGCGTTTTAAAGCGTTTTAAAGCGTTTTAAAGCGTTTTAAAGCGTTCTGAAGCGTGTCATGGTTATTGACGAAAAAGGAAGGAGTACAAAGATATCGGGGAAGGGTTGAATTGCATCTTTTATTCGATTAATCTTATTAAACAAGATTATTCGCAGCTTTAGTGGCAATAAAAATATTGAAAAATATTGCGCAAGTTTTGTTGCCTTTTTTTAATTTTTTTAATTTTTCTTTTTTTTCTTTTTTCTTTTTTGTTTCATACGCTTTGTTCAATAGCGAATAAAATTGTTAGGAAAAAAAAGATTTGAATTCTTACAAGAAATTTCAGATTCTCTGAAAATTTGTCTCGTTTATGCACACTCGCGTGCGTAGCCTTGCAAGAAGTTTCCGTGAAAATGAAATGCCTCTCGATGCATAATTTCTCTTCTTTTCAGCGTTTATTTATAGGTAGGTTAAGCGCATGCCTATTGGGTTGGGAATGTTAATGCGATGATAAATTTATTGCAAAAAGTTCGGGACTTAACTGTGCTGTGTCTGCAGCTTTTTTAAACTTTAAATCATTATTACTTCGAGACTTCAAATGCCAAGTTTCTATCCGCTACCTTGGAAATTTAAATAACCATGCGATTCTAAAAAACCACAGACTTCTTATACAACAGCAAAGTTACAGATCTTTTATCTTACAATCTCTTCTTCTTCTTCTTCTTTTTTTTTTTTTTAAACACCGATCATCAAGTTTTTCAGGTCGAAAATATTAATATTAAAATTTATAATCGGATTATATATTCTAACTACAAAACAATAAAGATTCTTATAAACATGAATTATGCAAGTCCTACTTTTCATATTATAACTAACAGAATGGCAAACATGCACAATTTGCGCTACATTTGATCTGATACACAACTATCAACGTTTGCGAAGTGATATACTATCAATCTAATACATCCATCAGAAATAATAAAATGTCAAAGTGCCGAGACGACAACGAGCGAACAGGCACGCAAAACGCGTGGCGCATCACGATTTTCTCAAAAATAACTTAACGGGAAAAAAATATAATATATAATATAAAAATTATATTATATATATATATATAATATAAAAAAGGAACCAAGAAAATAAATAACAAGCATTAAAATAATGCATAATTAATCGTGTAAAATTAAAAATCTGTGTGCTCGACTATTTTAATAAAAACCCAAGTGTTCCACGTATACTTATCGCACAGTGCGCTTAAATTTCTTAACAAACGAATAATTAAATTACAAAAGGAAAAATCACAATCACGTTTCACAGAGCACTTTTTTACCCCGTTTCGTGCCATAAATTCGCTCGCTGAAATATTGATAGGCGACCAAGGAATCGTTGCGTGTAAATACACGGCAAAAGAGCAGAAGCTTCGACTATGGCGGCAGTTGTAACATTTTGCCTCGCGTAACACACAACGCCAACCCCCGTGTGCCCTGCTTTGAGCTCATTACGTGCCAACAGGGGTGGCCGAGGCACGGGAACAAGCTGCTTGTAGAAACTGAGCGATAACTGGTAAATAAATGATGAAAGATACGTGAATTACAAATTGCACTTTCCTAGCCGTGCACGTTATTTACTATTCTCCGGTATTCGGTATGTTGTTTATCGTCTTACACGGAAACACTGTTCGTACGTGTATCGCGACGCTCGCGATCGCTATGCTGCATAGCGAAGTTACGTGCGCGATATTGGAGGCCAACGTTTGTTCCGCACGTTTAAAGTATAAAGATACTAATTTAGTGGGTGGATTTGCTGATTGTTATCTGGATAATTTTAGTTGGGTTCGGTGAACGGTTTAACCTCATTGAATATTTTTCGAGCCGACGCTGAGTTAAAATTTGTCTATGCTATAATAATCTGTAAGACTCGAGCTTTCGATCAAAATGTCTTTAAAATGTATCAAGATTTCAACTTAAATAATCAAAAATCGGAAATCCGTATTTCATAGTATTAATATTAATATTGATATTCTTTTTTTTTCAATCGCGGTATATTTGAGCCCGATAAAAATTAAATGCTATGCGAATATTTAAATATTGAGTAAAATATCGTTCGATTGGTCTATGTTTGAATATTTTCGCCTTTAGAGACATTTTTGTGTTGGGAATAGCGAAGAATCGTTTTGTTTATATTTTTAGTTGGTTTTGTACAGAAAATCGTTTTAGTATTTCTACATCTGTTGTACATTTGTACATTTTACGTTTGGTATTTTAGTAGTTTCGAATAATTCAAGCAGTTCGGAGAGTTAGAGTACCTCGGGTACCTCGTTTACCTCAAACAATTTGGACTCCGCAAGGATTTCGGATATTCAACTCCAAATAACCCAAATACCTTAGGTACTCATGGTACTTTGGTCACACCGAGTTCTTCGGGCACTTTAGATACTTCAGGTATCGCGTGTATACTCGAACAGGGAACGAGATTCCGCTATGCGATAATGTTGGTGACAATAGTTTCATCTGGTCGCTGTACAAATGATACCGAACCCCTTGTCTTACGATTTTTCTAGCAGTTACGTACATCAAAGTTAAATATTTATTGCTTGACTTTATTTCGTATCTATAATAATGACCACTTGTATGAAATAACTTCTTAAAG
>SMSQ01026003.1:235964-258993 GCA_019453375.1 Ctenoplectra terminalis
AATTTAAAGTAAAGTTCTCTTAAGAGTTAGATTAATAAAAATGAATAGGAGAGACAGCACGGAAATAGAGGACTCTCGAGATTAAAAACATTTAGGTTACTTTAGTGTCGAGTCAAGGATGTATTATAGTATAAGTATATTCAAGATTATTTTTCAAAATGATCCAATAGATAGCTGGTTAAAGTATTTTTTGAAGAAGAAGAAGAAAACGAAGAGTTAGGTAACGTTCTGGTAGTGACATGGGTAGTCTCGACCAATGCAGATAGCCAGGCTAGGATTGGGAATAATGTATCATGCTTCTCGTTTGATCGTGGTATACAAAGTTTCTTGCGAAATTTTCAAAATTTAATTTCTTTAGAAGTAAAAATAATCGTATTGGGTTTTAATAGCTTCGTATAATTTTAAGTAATTTTTTTTTTTTAACGAGTTAAAGACCTTTAACTAGGTAGAAAAATATTTTTAATTCCAAGGTTTATTCGGACATTTGTTATCGTGCTATTGAACAATTAATGTTTGAGTGGTCAAGGTTATGGATGTAACATGTAAAGTATCTTCTTTGTTGCAAATTGTTTTTAACAAAGGTCCTTCTTGATGTTTTCCATAAGTTTTAAAATCTTCGTCCGTGTAATTGTGTATACGGGAAATACGATTACATTTCCTTAACTCTTTCTTTTATGTTCGTGCAGTTATTAGAGCAGCTTGAAAGAATAAAATTATTGCTCATAGTGAGAGAAGAGTTAAAATGAACGCATCAACGTGAATATACCGTTTAATAGCGATTATATTATTACTTGAATATTTGAATAAAAATTTATACATCTTTTTCTCTTTTACAGCTCGGGTTCGACGGTCACGTGAGGATACCTTCGAGTAACGGGCTAAGCAACATTCCGGGTGGTAAACCGTACGTAACTCTAAAATTATTCTTTACACATACACCCGAATCGTAACTACGAAACCAATCAAAGTGTTTTTTAGTAAATAATAAATTTAGTTTTATCAAAAATCGGAAAGCAAATACCATACGCTCTTCTGCAAACATCGACCATTTAAAATTGAATTGCCCTCAAAAACAAAGAATTCGTTAACACTAGAACCACCAAAGTGGTCAAAATGATCAATTCGTAATTTCTCATTGAAATCTTTATGAATCAACTGCAGAGCCTTTTGAGCAATTTTCCATAATTTTCTGTTAAAAATATAGAGGATTTGTCTTCCTTACGTTACGTACGCTTTTATATATCTTTCATTTATATTTCTTCGGTAGAAACAAGTATCGTTGGTCACAAAAATATCCGACCTTACTTATTAACGTTACTTCTTTAAACCATAACATTTTTTCCTATATATTTTGCTTTATTTAAAAAGTGTTATACATTATTCTAAAATAAACTCTTAAACATTTGTCAAAAACAGTTTCTAATTTAGTTCTTTAATCGCAAACATATAATTCTACTAAAAATTCGCTCGGTACTTAAACAGTTCTAGTTAACAATCTTTGTTAACAATCAAAGCACCTGAAAACCAACAAAATTCAACCTTCGATCAAACGACCCACCAAAACAATTCCTTTTTCCCTATATTCTTCCAACTCGTGGTATACTCAACGTTTCAACGAATATACACATCACGTGCCCTAAAATTACACGCGATCGTTCACAGCTTCTGGGTGTCTCTTAAAATGTCAACCCACGAGCATGCTCGCATAACTTAAAAGGCGCGGCGTGATGCATTATCCTTTCTATGGCCGCCTTTCGCCGCGGCGCGAGCTTTTAAGTAATCGAAGCCGTTCCATTACGTAAGGACAGAGGCATTAATGTTTTGCATTCCATCGCAGAGCCTACTCGTTCCATATGAACGGTGAGGGTCAGCTGCAGCCGGTGCCGTTCCCCACGGACGCTCTGATAGGGCCGGGAATTCCACGTCACGCGCGTCAGATTAATACCTTGACTCACGGCGAGGTTGTATGCGCCGTTACGATCTCGAATCCGACCAAGTACGTCTACACGGGTGGCAAAGGGTGCGTTAAAGTCTGGGACATCGGCCACGGAGGCGGTGGCAGTATCAAGCACGTATCGCAACTGGACTGCCTGCAACGCGACAATTATATTAGGTCAGTTCAACGAAGCTCTGAGCATCATTTCATAGTGTGACCGTCTTTCGATGCGTCGCTAACGTTACACGGGATTATGACAGATTATGACAGATTATATCCCATCGACTCGAAATAATCGCTTTATACAATTTCGTTCGAAATGAAGTTTTAGCTCGTGAATCGTGTAACTTATCGCGCGCTTGATTGATAAATTGGGTAAGTCTCGATCTTAGAGAATGATGAAGATCGTAAGTTATCAAGGTTTCATATCTAAATAGGATTGTGACGCTGATTTCATATACATATAGGGGAATAAAGACGTCTTGTCTTAATTCGTAAGTGAACAAATCTTGGAAGATACTCGGAGAACGTTAATTTTCCTTATAAAAGATCAAACATTCAAAATTGACTTTGAAAAGTAGCAGTGTACAAAAATTCCTTGCATCGCGAGTTGATCAAGCACGCGTGTATCTTACCAATTTTAAAAATTCTTTTTAAACACGAAGACTCGTATCAAAAACTTATATTTAATCGGTATACACCTTAAACACGAATTAATAACAAAATTTTTGTCATCCAACACAGGTCGGTGAAACTGCTACCAGACTGCAGAACCCTAATAGTCGGTGGGGAGGCGAGTCAGCTGATCATCTGGGACTTAGCTAGTCCCACACCGCGAATCAAAGCGGAACTGACGTCTGCGGCACCGGCGTGTTACGCGCTGGCGATCTCACCGGACTCGAAGGTCTGCTTCAGCTGCTGCAGCGACGGTAACATTGCCGTATGGGATCTGCCGAACGAGACGTTGATTCGACAGTTCCAAGGCCACACGGACGGTGCCTCCTGCATCGATATCTCGGCGGATGGTTCGAAACTGTGGACAGGAGGGCTGGATAACACGGTGCGTTCGTGGGACCTAAGGGAGGGCAGGCAGTTGAAGCAACACGACTTCACCTCGCAGATATTCTCGCTGGGCTACTGCCCGACCGGTGAATGGCTCGCGGTGGGCATGGAAAACTCGAACGTCGAGGTCCTTCACGCTTCCAAGTCTGATAAGTATCAGCTGCACCTACACGAGTCGTGCGTGTTGTCGCTGCGATTCGCCTCCTGCGGCAAATGGTTCGTCTCCACCGGCAAGGACAATCTGTTGAACGCATGGCGCACGCCATACGGCGCTTCGATATTCCAGGTGTGTGTACGGAGAGTTTCGTTTATATTATTCGCAATTTTTAATAGCTTCTTATATCCGCCTGAATCATATTTATGCGAAATCAGGATACTATAATACGATTGCTAAAATAAAAAGAAACGATAGATTTTGAAGTCCTGATAGTTACAGTCCTCGTTTAAGTCCACGTTGTGGGTTGCGTATATTTTGTTTTAATTTTTAAAAAGTGTCAATTTTTATTCTTACGTCGGGAACTTAGTAGAACAGCAACTGTAGACATCTTGTTTCTTCCGTTTTCGTTCCTCGTTTACCTCGCTTTATTGGTTCCGTTAAGGACAGTGAAAAACAATAATTTATGGTTAGACAACTGACGCTGATCTGCAATTTAACTTTAGAGTTTTCATATTATACCAAATGCAAATTCTAAAAATATTTTTTCTTAAGTTCTCGTAAAATAATATATTTACCATAAGTTGTTATTTATATATTACAGTTATCATAAGTTAGTATACATGATTAATATCAACGATATTTCTCATCGTTTTACAAAAGCGTTACGCGTCCATCAAAATTTTTGTCCCATAGAAGCTTACCTATTTCCTGCACGTATCGTTAAACGTTCCGTGTCAGGCTGCATGGAACACGCGCAAAAAACAGATCTCGAAGCGACCACATGGGAATCCATATCAATTCTTTTTACAGTCGAAGGAGTCCTCGTCGGTGCTGAGCTGCGACATCTCCGCCGACGACAAGTACATCGTGACCGGATCCGGTGACAAAAAGGCCACTGTATACGAAGTGATTTACTAGACGCGCAACGGTAAAGACGTTTCATGTTTTCCTCCCTTGGTCGAAACCCGAACTCTTTAACACGCTTTCCCTTTTTCGCGGGAGATCCTACAAGTGAGACTTTTTAGCAGCCTTAGGAACCTAGACTGTTACTACACTGTGTATATATACATAACGAGTCTGTATTAACATTAGAAACTGCGTTCGAGAAAGAAAAGCACGGACGAACGAACAGAAACAAAAAAGTAAGCAAAGAAAACGAAGAAAATAAAAAAAAGAAAAAAAGGAAAAAAAAAAAATAACGATGCTAATGACGATGATAATGATGACAGTCGAAAAACCAATGTGTGTGTCAGAGTAAAAGGTGTATATGTATATTTAGGAATTGCGTGTGTGTGGCCCAACTGTACCTACGACCGTGTGATTTAACGTAGAGGAAACACTTTCTTTGTCGCGTGTATACAACGAGAACGTGTTAATGGGACGTTACCAAGCGATTTTGCATGCGCGTTAAGTGACCGGGAGAGCCTTGCAGATGGTGATGCTAGATACGGTTTCGTATAAGTACCTAATTATAGAATCAACACACTCGAGACAACATACGACAGATACCACGAGAAGAACGAACCATTCGAAGCCTGTCTAACAAAAATTATACTTGCTCCCCCGCCTACAGTAATTTTCTTCGAAACTTTTACAATTTTTGCGACCACGATAGTAACTCGAAGCATATTACCGCTGTGTACTTGGAAACCTTTCGAGAAAATCGCTGGCCGTAGCTACCTTTGAACATGCGGTTTTGCTATGGGTCAGAAGCGACTATAGCCTTCTGTCGGTTACGATATAATGTTTTACGCTGATAGCGGATATGTTGACATCAACAACAGAGGAAAAAAAAGAAAAAAAGAAGAAAAAAAACGTGGCAGATGAAAGATAAATGTACATCGAATTATTTCTCTCGAGTAAATTGTTTGTTTCGTTGAAACGCTACAGTTGCGAAAAGATTCGGTCGTTCAACGTTCGCGTATCGATTGTCGAAACAGCGGTTGGAAAATTCGCGAATTCTTTCCGAAAGATATCGAATAACGATGACTTCGCTGTTTCCGGTTAAAAGAAGGAAAGTAAACGCGTGACCTGTACCGTGGGAGCAGTGTTGTGTATTGTCCACCTACCGAGCGGCCATGACCATTAATTAATTTTAAATATATCGATGAAAAATAGTTGCATTTTATATTCAAGAAAATTTGTGTCAATAATTGTCCGAATCTTTTTCAGCGAATAATTCGTCTTAGGTAAGTAACTGTATAATTCTTTCCAACTTGATCAAGATCAGCGAATCGATGCACATCAGGCTTGAATGATTTATAAGTAGAAAGAACGCGTCGAGACGGTCCCCGTTCTATAAGCTTTTTAACTAATTTGTGGTCACGCGCTGTATAAATGAGAAAAAGTGTTTGTTTCGTGGAGAATAAATTTTAATCCTCTCGCTATATACGTGTTTTAACGAAATTTTATTATTTTATATTACGACCCGTCGTTGCATCGACGGATAGAAATAATTATGTTCCCGATGAAACGATTGCGTTGAACGAATTAATTTTCAAATTGGTTGCAAAGAATATTTAGGTGTTCCTGTTTTACGCGCATCTACGTTGCGCAGCACGTGACCAAACACGTTAACAAGTGTGTTGAAACACAATCCCCGTCACGTTCTTTATGCTAACAAATCATTCGACCATAATATAAATTATTTTGCTGTATGCCTATTGCGTTTCAAAATATACAACCAACGTTTACCTTTCATTATACACACTTAGAATACATTTAATGCCCGAGTGTATTGACCGTATAAATAGGAATGTCAAGCTGCACAATGCTGCTCAAGTGTATTGGCACCACATCCAACGATACATTATGGACGTCTTCTCTCGATACTTCGTTGAACATTTTTATTTCGATTCTTGTATTTTGTTTGATCCGCTTTAAAAAGAAAAAAAAAGCACCTCCACAAAGAATTTTTGCATTTCACATAGCCAGGTACGAACAGAAAGTTGCGTTAGCGCTCTGTTACGAGTAAAGCGTCTATTACCGTCTACTGCGCTCATTTCTGTTATCGACAAGCACACATATTGCGCGTACCAATCGAACTTCCGCGTGACCGTGCGTGTGTGCGGATGAATGATGAACGAATCCCTGTACAAAATCCTTGTGCATCCTCATCGACAATTGTGATCGATTACACGAGCTGATTGTGTCGTGCAACAGCTCAACGTTTAAATATACATACAACTATGTAAAGTACAATCATATGCACAAACGTGACGAAACTATTTCTCTACTTCGAATAGATACGAATCTTGTAGACGAAACACAAATTGAATCGGTAAAATTTTAAGTGACGTTGAATTCTCGCAGAGGGCAACAAGTGTCGCCTGCCCTGATTGATGGATCCTGTAAAAATTAGCATGCAATAATACACGCGCAATCGAAACATTTAAATCATTCCTGTTTAAGTCACCGCGTGTAAAAGAGAAGATTATGTTTTGAAATATTGATAATAAGTATTATTATCCTAGAACCAGATCTGACCTAAACGTAACCTTGATAAAAAAAAAAAAACCATATACATATTAAAGTAGCATCGTGCGTCACTTTTTATCCAAACGATTTAACCGAGTCGATTGTGTGCCGATAAAAATTCTTATACCTAAACGTTTAATTAGCGATAAAAGAAATAACAGGCACGAGTAAAAGATATATCGATCTTATGCAATCACAAACCATTTTGCATGCACGAATACCGCTTGAAAGCATCGCCTAAGAAAAGTTGTTCGACCATTTTTAATCTGTTTTTTCTGTTCAAATTTCTCGACTAAGTACGATTAAGATTATTGGTAGCAGGACAGGTGTACATTGCGAATTACTTGAGACAAAGGTAACCATCGGTAGAAAGATACGTTCATTTCTCAACTATATGATAAAACGTTAAGTTTACGTTTTAAAATCGTGCTTTTTCTACGCTCTCTCCTTCCATGAAACATTGTTTTCGTCGAAGAATATGTACGTGTGCACGTGTGTGCGTAAAGAATAATATGTATTTGTGCCATTCCCCATTTTACCTGCAATATAACGATGAATGATGATTTTGTAATCGCGGTACACACAAACACACACACACACTACACACACATGCAAAAGGGAAACGTTCGAATGAGAGATGTACACAACCCCATATGGACGTATACATGTATAGCGGAAAATACGTGTCAAGTAAAAGTGACGCATCTTAAAGTGTTTTTGGAAAAATAAAGGTCTATTCCATTTTTCCTCTCTAGCTGTAGTGATATACGAGAATCGAATACATATTATACTTTTATTTATTGTCTCGCGTCAAGACAATTTCACTTTATCCTCTGAATGTGATAGCAAAGAAAAAAAAAAGAAAAAAAAAAAAAGAAAATTGAAAAATGTAATAAATTCGTTTTCGTCACGAAAGCCCATGGCTATGAATAATTCTATAGCTCTTCGGTGTGTCGGTGAAGTAAAATTGCGTTACGCCGCCACATATTACGTACCAAATTGGATAAAGTAATGCGTGATTAGTAAATAGCAAATAATAGAAGAAACGTATTTCATCGAATTATGGGTGTTTCCATTAAATACTGTTTGTGACGCTATTGCATTTTAACCGTACTAATTCAGTATTAGCCTTAATAAGTTGATACGAGCAGTTACAATTTAGTAGTTGTGTGGAGAATGGTAACATAAATGGTGTTTTACTATTACTCGTGCAATTTTAATCAAATGCACTTAATGTACAATTTGTGGACATTAGTGTGCTGTAGCAGGATTTAATTCCACATAATATCGTATTATTATTTTTTTTTTTTTCTTTAATTTGTCCCTATCTTGGTAAAAAAATTGTACATATATTACAAACAAGTTTAAAACTTTTTTAACATTCATTTGTTCGTATTACAATTTGCGCGCAATTATGTTATTTTATGGCTATTTCACATTGTTCGGGTTATGTATACACGTATCTAAAGAAAAAAAAAAAAAAAAAAAAAATTTTTGCAATACTACGACAATCTTGAAAACCAATTATTCGTTCGTCGGCAAAGAAAGAATAAAAGAGAGGAGGGGAAAATCAAGAGAAAGAGGAAGCAAACGATAGGAATCACAGGTTTACTTCCGGTAATTTTTCGATGTATTTACATTTACGTGTATCTGTGTGTACAAGATCGTTAAAAACATTAAATGTTTATGCTCGCGTTACGATAATATATTCATGTATTTACATGTGTATCCGTGTGTACAAGATCGTTAAAAACATTAAATGTTTACAGGTCTATTTTTCGTATTGCCCCGCGCATCGTTAATTTCGCGTTTTTTTTTTTTTACCCATCTGTTTGTTTCTCTTTCTCTCTCTCTTTCTCTCTCTTACGTACATTTTCACTCACTCATTCTTTTCATACTTCTTACAAATTCTCTCTCTCTCTCTCTCTCTCTCTCTTTTTCGCATTTAATCGTCGATTTTAAATATTTTCTCACATAACGCCGCAGTTTATGTACAAGTAGAAAAAACTTAATAACAATATCGACTATCACACCTTATACACCATTACAAATGGCTGGTACATACACTATGCGCGAATAACTAAAAAAGACATTCACACTACCTGAAATTCCTGGTTTCGTATTCAACTCTGACACATTTTCTTTTCTTTTCTGTTCTTGACACAATTGCTCGTGGATCGTTTTTTGATAAAACCAGGTTCGTGCAGAAATACAAATTCTTGTGGAAAAAAATTTCATTAAGATTCTCGAGAAAACTCTTCGCGCACACACATTTGTATTAGCTCAGGCAAACACACACGCACGCATACATATACATACGAATTCTGTTCTCTGGTATGTACAAACTAGAAAATACATAACAGCTACTTATATGTGTACAAGTAACCGATTTTACAGGAAATGTACAATGGTGAACGGTGATACTTCACGCTTACGTTCTTCTAGGACTTAAGTGTACCCGACGCCTGGTTCTACACTCGTTGGAAGGTGTCTCTCTAATCGAGCATTTAATCAACGCATTTATGGAGCAGTGCGATGTAAATCAATTAAAAATAGTAATAGTAAATTCAGTCTGCAAAAATACTGAAGAAACTGTATTCTGAGAATTATAAACAGATTTATAAAGGATTATATATATATATATGTAGAAATGAATAAGAACGTACTGTTCTCGTGAATGTAAATACATCGTAAACATTACGATTAAAAAAACAAATTAATCATACTATTTCCGTTTTTTTTTTTATCAACGTTAAATAAATTTAAATGTTTGCATAAAATAGTTGTAACAACGTAAAAAGATTCGCTCTCTGTTTTGGACAAAAAATTCTTAGAAAAATACAGACAACCTTCCATCGTGCAAAATATAAAAATTCTTGCGTCTTGAGAATGATTATGCTTCACTAAGCGCAGACGTAAAATACATTTGGTCGTAAAACTGTACGCTTCGTGCTGGAGCGAGGCATTTTTGATATAACCTTGTTCTCCTGCAGAAGGTTCTTAATCCTAATAAAAAGCTATCAACGATTCGTACAAATTGCGTTCACAGTTTATGGCAACAAAAGTAACCATTTTTTTTTTTTTTTTCCTTGTTAATTATGTTGTGAGACGCGAGTCTTATCGATAATTATCGCATAATGAAAAAAAAAAAAAAAAAAAAAAAGAAATTAATTTGGACAATAGGGTCAATTATACTAGTCGCAAAATTAATAAACAAATTATTGGTAAAACTAAGCACAATTGTGCCTGCATTCTTTGATGTCAACCACAGAATTTAATGTGGATAACGGATTTTCATTTCTTTTCTTAGAAGTGATCACGAAGAGATATTTCATGTCGCTTTATCCCCTGCAATGTTGCCAGATTCAATTCTCAACTCTTAAATTCATGCCTTTGTATATTTAAGAGTACAATATCAAAATAATTTAATTTATGACTAGTTTTGCCTCTCGGTAACTTTATCTGACAGATAAGTGATAAAATCCTCTTTACTCTTGAAAACAGAATTCAGAGTATCGATCTGTCATGACAAGTTAGTCTGTCATGTGTATTTACCTAGAAAAGCTATAACCAGTATTTATAAATTTTTTTTTCTTTCTTGTCATTAAATATCACATACATTCTAAATACACTTTTCATTAGAATGCGTTTGACACGTAATGAAATTAATGAGAACAGAGAATCTGGCAACGTTGTTAATACATAGTGTCTGCGAAACATGTGCAAGATCCTTTTAATCGGTATTGTTTCGCATTCACTCTCGACATATACTATATTTACAAGTCGCGCTAGATAGATCTATTACGTATACTATATTATCTTACTATTCTTAAGGCTAATTTAGCTTGCTGCACACACGTGACGTGGTCCATGTGACATCTGAAGACACTGGGTGGTCAGTCGCTGTCGGAGCCCACTGGATTAATTTTTTTTCTCTTTTTTGCTTGCTTTACATTCACAATTTCCTCTTCCTGCGTTATGAAAATTTTTTCATTAATAAACAACATAAGAAATCAAAAGATATGGAAGATAAATTTTCTAAATTACTATTAGATTTACCTCGCTACTGGACGTACTATCAAGATGATACCGAGGAAGCGGCCTTTTGGAACTAGACCTCTCTCTCGTATTAGCACCAGTTTTTCTATGACCTCCTTTACCACCAGCACCTCCACCACCAGCTGATGCCGCTGCATGTTTTCGTGCCGAGCTTGTTGGTGGAGGTGGAGGAGGTTCATTTTCTTCGTTAACTTCTGCGAGGGCGAATAAATCTCCATAACTTTTCCTCAAAGAATCGCTACTAGCTGCCTGTGCTTGTTGCAGAGCTTTTTGCATTCCTTCAGAATGATAAAGCTGCAATTCAGCCGATGACGTACAATGTTGTCGTAGTTGATCCAAATGGCCAAGAACTTGTTCACCGCTAGGTGGACCAGGTTGTTGATTATGTTTAGCGCCAGATCGTTTCCGTTTGTTCGGACTCGTAGCAGGGTAACGAGTATTGAGAAGATTCGCAAGTAACTCTCCAAGCTTTTCTTCATAATCGCGACACCAATAACGTAACGCCGCAACAACAAACATATCTCCATCCACGTTTTGCCGTGCAAGCAATTGTCGCAGAAGTTCTAACGTTGGCCTGTTAAACACGATCGTTTTAATTATATTCTACAAGTATAATTATCACGCAGAATAATATTCTAATTATCTAACCAATATTTGACTTACTTTTCTTGTTTAAGCATAAATAGTATCGATGTCAATGCTTCTGCATGGTCTCGAAATTGTAATTTGGGTAAAACTGGCAGTACATAATCGATTGGAAAATCATGGGCAAAAATAAGTTGCCAAAAACAGTACTGTTCGAAGGTTTCCCAATTTAAACTTGCTGTCAACAATGACGTAAATGACTCCTTCTTTAACATCTTTAAATGTCCTTGCATTATTTGACAAACTAATTCTTGTAATTGGCATGCATCGACGGTCGACACGACCAAATGCAATAACTGAACGTTTCCAAGAGTCACATTTTGAAATCCCATGTATACATCAGGCACAAGATAACATAACATAAATATGTTGTCTTCGTGGCAGAGCTGTAAAAAAAAATCATGTATTTGTTGCAGATACGTACGCAACGAAATAATGCAAATTAAAACAACAAACTAAATTATCATTATAATGTTACAACTCTTAATCTTGATGAGTTACATACCTTCAAATCTGATACTAAACACCCATCTAATTTTTTCTCCCGATGCGTGCAAAAATCTTTATATACCGATGCTTTAACATCATTTAACACATTACTGCAACAAAAAGAAATAATATAATAAGAAGCATAATCTTAGTTACGTTTACGTAACTTTAATTACACTACCAACCTTGGTTCGCCTTCCCGTTTTTCTTCTTCTCTGCCCCAGACTTTCAAGAAATAAAGTAACAAGTAACCTATCCTTGGTTGAACATTCTGCATCTCTGCAAGTACCCGAGCTAAAAGTTTCCGCCTATTGTCCTCTTCTTTACACAACTGAAACTGATTTCGAAACATAACAAACAACGGCGTGCTTATACTATCAGTCAAGGCTTCTTCATTCAAATTATCTGATGGAAATATTTGGGATGTAATTTGTGAGGATAAGATAGTTGATATGCAAGAAGCCAATGCTGGTATAGTTTCCGCGTCTATTTCATCTTCTACAACCATTTGTACTATCCTTTCCATCGTTTGACACCTCACTTCATTGTCTGTTTCACTGTGCAAACTTTCTACAGCAGTCCTTAACTCTTCTGGTTCTAAAATTAAATTTAACTGAGATGTTATATCTTCTTTCTTCACAACACAATTTGCATTCTTTTGTTCGTTTTTCAACTTCACATTTGCCAATGGAACATCTTCTTCGTCTTCTTCTTCAATCTTAGTCACTATCCTATAATATTATATATACTTTAACAATATAATTATATTCCAGAGTTAGCGATTAAAATATTGTAACGAGCAAAAAATACAAATACCAAAACAACACCGACCTTAACGGCATTTCTTCTTCTTCATCGCTAAAAGCTGGTTCCGAGTCTTGATTTATATGATTATTTTCAACCGGTGTATTCACTGTATTTTCCAACGTAGCTCCTGGCGTAAGATCCTTATTAAGTTCCTCCATTTTACCTGAATATACAGGAACCTTATTTCCTGCTTAAAAAGATCATGCAAAAACCAAAGTTAGTAAGCAATGAATGTGCCGTAAGCTTGAAAAGAAAAGTGAATAATAAAATTTGTTAAAAGAAAAGATTAAGAGGTGAGTTTTAAATAGTATTTAAAGTGAAATGATTTGTTAAAAACCATAATACATATACCCATTATTTTTCTCTGATATTTACATCTGGATATATATATTTACACACAATACACAGTTATGAAGATCGAAATATGTACACGATATGAAACAAAGCATCAATTTTAATTAGCAACGAGTGTATCTAATGTTCGACGCGTGCAACACAGTTAGCTGTTCTTAACGCTCTGATTTTTAATACTCTATAATAAAGTAAGCATGCAGAATTGTATAATAATGTTACCAGGATCTGCGTTAGGTGGTAAACAAAATTCTTTGAACGTTTCTCTTATTTTACTCCTCAATTCGCGATCTAACTTGGGACTGTCAAACAACGGGTAAAGACTTGGCAAAACCCGCTTTTCTAAAATTTGTCTTAACGATGAAAAGATTCCATTTCTCACTTTTTCTGTTAAAGGTGGATAGAAATTTGGTATTATCTGAAAATAGAAATTATATTTAAATGACTTTAATCGTTACATTAAAATCGTGGCGAGTTCCGAAAGTTTACGCGTTCACTTACCCTGCATAAAAAGTCTAATAACGTGGCAGTGACCGGTGGATGGGATCTCATAGAATTGTGCATGACAAGAATCGCAGGTTCAATATTCATAATATTATCTTTTTCAGGTTCAAAAAACAACCAATCGTAAAATAAAGCCAGTTTAGCATTACTAGCGGCTACAGTTGATGTGCAAGTTGTAAATAACCATCCTATAACCGCCCATCGTGGTATAATATCTGAACACAACAACTCATTTGTCGGATGAATAACACCAACGATAAATCTTATAAGGTCGCATCTCAAGGATTGCGATTCTGGTGTAGCCAGGTACTGCCTTTGAAACCAATCCTGGTATCGTTTGTGATTACCGAAACGCACTTGACTGGTTAAAAATACTAATTTCCTTTCCATATCGGGCGTAAGTCTAGATTGTAGAAACCTTCTAGAAGTCCTGGTTTGTAAAAGCTGAAGGACCCCACTGAAATTTGGACAAAGAGACTTTGGATTGAGAAGCATGTCCTTCCAAAGTGCTTCAAATTCAGATATCCGTGCCACATTTTGTAATAAGCGTACCAAATCCCTGCAAACATAAAACATTACTTCGCTTACTGTACCTTAATTTTCGCTATAAATGTTAATACAAAAAAGCTTAAATCATTTACCTTCCAATAACCAAACAATCAACCATACGTTCTCTTATTAAAGACACAGTAAAGGTAACTTCCTTTTGGCGTAAACCAGATAAATGAGGCGCATTGTGATCTTCTATTAATCGTAAATATGTGTAAACAATTGATGCTACTAAAAAAGGAAACTTATCCAGCCAAGGTCGATTTTCTTGAAAAATGTCTAAAAGTGCGTCGACTAAAAATAAATTTCTCGGCGAAATATCTCCACCAGCTGCATGCCTTAATAAACTTAAACAAAGGTTATCCACGCTAGCTACACTGGTTCTTATCGTTTCCCTTAACAGCCATAACAACTGACTTCTGGTCACATCGTTCAGTCGCAGGTATCTTTCAAGTACCAACTGATTAAGATGTCCTAACACAATTGCCAGACCGTCTCGTGTAATTAATGTCAAGTCTCTGTAACTTTTTGTAGCACTTTGAGGATCCGTCAGAATGACTACCAACAATCCCAATGAAACTTCTTCGTGCGTTTTGTCCTTGCACACGGCGTTGTTTAACGTATCGTGGGCTTCTTTTTCTGACAGTCCTGCGGTCAGGTTTTGAAGCACTGTGTAACATCTTTCGAATTTCTGAAAAAGAAAAAAAGAAAAACATAAAAACAAGTTCTTCGATATTCTGTCGCGACAAAACATTCCGCGAATGAATAGAAGGTACAAGCAAAATATGATAAAAGTACAAAATTGTAGCCTATTTAAAATTGTGTGGATCGCGCTAACAGGCTATGAAATGGAAAACATTTCAGTGTCATTAGTTAGAGTATTTCGGTTCGAGCATTGTGTCAACAAATCTGACAATACCTATCATCATTGCGTCACTTTAGTCGAATCCGAACGAATACTGTCCATTGGTAAGCGACAGAAATTAATTTCATAATTATGCAAATGATTCGAATATTGCCGCTAAGACGCGTGGTTCGACGTGTGGCGCCGCTCGGTCAGCGACGTGCGCGACCGTCGCAACAATGGCGGAACCCCTAGCACCCGATACGTATCCAGTGACTATTTCAAATATTTATGTTACCTCTTCCAAGTCGTCCTTATTCTCTATGCAACTCGTGCTGAGTAGCCGGGACGCGGGAGTTTTCGTCTGTTCCATAGCTGCTGACTGGCCCGCGGCCGTCCCGTGAACGTTATTCTAGGCCCTGTCGAGCCCTCAGCCCTCAGCCCTGTGCCCCTGGCCGCTTGTGCTCGCCTCCGTGCATCGTGATCGTCTCACTGCCTGTTCGTTCTCTATCTCTCTCTCCTTCCCCACTCTTCGTCTCTCGCGCGGTCTCTTCACTCTGTTTATTCCTTACCACGGACCTCCCCGACTCCCTGAACTGTTCTGATGCGATTGCGCATTGATACATGCGCCTCGTCGCTTCTCGGCCTCGCATCGTGACGTGAACGTTCCCCACCGCTATTACCAATCACCGGCTCGACCAATCGCTGCGCACCAACCCGTACACACTGATGGACATTGGTGGGGATACCGTAGAAAAGTAGCGATGCTTGCAGGAACGTATTTATTAAGGGCGCGAATCGAGAGGACGGTCACCTCCAAGTGTCTCTGAACCTTCGGACCAGTGTACTAGCTGTGCCAAACTTCGTGCAAAAGGGTTTAGTCTTCCCGCGTTTAAACGATTCTTTTCAGGTGTCACATTATCGTGTATCGATTATTTTTTCCCCGTAGATAACACAGAATCGCGTGCACGGGTATGTTCCTACGACCGCTTTCCAAGTACTTTATTACGCAAACAGTACCGACGTTTTACTGCTATTTAAATAGTTGTAAACGTGTAACGTATTAATATGCACAAATCGTTGCGTGCTCCAATAGTAATACAACGACACAAAAGGTAATAAAGATCTTTCGTCGGTTGGGTCGTTAACTTTTTTGAATACAAAAATTAATACATTCCAGCAAACTGTTGCATACGTTTGAAAGTTTTAGTTGAGAAGTAAGGTTTGAAACAAATGTTGCGTGTGCTCTCTTAATAACAGTCGTTGCGATGGTTAAATGCGAGGAAAAAGTTGATTAGAATAACGTGTTATTTAAATAAAAGCAATAATAAAAGAAACGACGTTCGCTCGTAAGAAGTGAGAATGGTACCACGAGGTCATCGGCATCTGTGACTTCAAATTACGTTGAACTTTATAAAAATAACTTCATCATTGTTGTCGCGATGCGAAAGGCGGATTGCTAAAAATCATCATCCACGAATAATCATGTGTAACATTTTTTTTTTCAAAATTCATACATACCGGAACACGGACGCGAGAAACTTTTCTAGACAAATTTGTACTTGGAAAATAATGAAAATCCTGAACACCGGGGCGCACGAGTCTACCGCATCGTTTGCCGTACAGATACGAACCTGTTGTTTCAAACTGCGCGTGCGCGAACCATATACTCGCGAAGAGACCAGCCGACTAATCGCATTGGGTGCCCCGGACACGCTTCCCGCTTTTCGTTTCCTCGTGTTACTTGGTCAACGTCTTTACGTTCTTTTCTGAATTCCTGTCATTCTGTGGTTACCAATTTCACGCGAACGATCTAGAATT
This sequence comes from Ctenoplectra terminalis, assembly GCA_019453375.1. Taxonomy (NCBI): domain Eukaryota; kingdom Metazoa; phylum Arthropoda; class Insecta; order Hymenoptera; family Apidae; genus Ctenoplectra; species Ctenoplectra terminalis. The sequence goes on from SMSQ01026003.1 coordinate 252,666, forward strand.
TGCGCATTTGTCGTAATTGTATATATTAAAGACCGTTCTCCATCGGGTATATAGAATTGCTGCACATCGACACCATTTGTGCGACGTCAACCTAACCCCCAATAAGTGCGGGAGCCACGGACCTATAAGGCTTTCCTCCAGGTATCCGTGATGCTAAAACCCCGTTTTCCTCTCTTTCTCTCTTTCTTCTTCTAATACTCGCTGAACAATCATTTTCATCTCCTGTTACATTACTTTTCGTTACTTGGTTATGGTTCGACTCGAGGACATCTCTAGCTGGTCAAGTTTTTTCCATGCAGATGTTAAGTTTTGTCACTTCAATTTCATATGTATTAATAAATGATCGATCAAAAAAACTCGGTGTTGTTTAGTTTTCATTGTTTTAACCGAGGTTTTTCAACGGCATATGCCGATTCGTTGTGTGAAATTGTAGTAAAACAATTATGAACGCAGCTATTGATATATTGAATTTTTTTTAAACGACTCTCTGTTCTGTCTTAAAACTTCTTTAAAATAATGTTCACGATAAAGTGTTTCGAACTTTATTAAAGAAAAGAACAAATTCTGTTCAAGCTACATTTCGGATATGTTACTTTAATGCTTCGTATTTTATCGATATTGTTTTCATGTTGCATCATAATACAGTTAAAGGAAAGAAATAAACGATCGACTGAAAACATTGCGTATTGTTAGCTTCTTAAAATGTTAGGTGTAAAAGAATTCAATATTTCGCATTAACGTTAAGACGATACGTTGCATACCCTTCGAAGGTTTTGAGAGAAATGACCAGCTTGAACATTCTACGATGCTTACCTACTTGTAAACGTCAATGAACGCATGCGCATAAAAGAGTACTGTGAATAGTCTCTCATCAGGATCGTATAAGATGGAGACGAAAAAGAGGGGATTGAATATATCCAAAAATGTAGTAAAAATAATTTACCTCGATTTCACTATTAAAGACTTTTACTCGTCAGGATTGTTTCCTTCGAACAAGGATATACTTTCAAAAATCATAAGAAACGAAGAAGATCGATTAAACGTTTCAAGAAGCAAAAGAATATAATTGTAGAACGGACTTATTGATTTTTTAATATTCCATAGAAAAAAAAACCTATCCCTTAATGTTTATAATTTTTCAAAATTATTTTCTCAACAAAAATCTACGGACCGTATATGGTCGTAAAAAATGTTGATCCATATGATTAACTTTCTTGCGCTGATCTATCGCGCCGTTAGATTACTTCTTACAATCGCGTATAAACGCGTACAAGCTTGATACGTGTTACAGAAAAGATGACGTATGCTAATAGTTTGGGACGTGATGTTACATACCAATGTAATAATTTTGCACGTTCGTTTTTATTGGGTAATTAATTTAGAAATCGTAAACCACAATATCATAAACAATTCGAAAGAATGTGTACTTAGTAAGTAATAGCTTGTATATTTGAATTTACGCTTAACGAGCTCTCAGTGATCTACGGATAACTGAGTTTCGAGCACCTGGCGCTCAGCCAATGTGGCTGAAAAAAAAAATGTTATCGCTAACATCTTTTATTAACATGAATACAATATTGTATTTCTTTACAATTCGTATAAAACTATTCCAGCGTATTACAATTTAATATTCGAGGAATTCGTGTAAACGCATTTTTTACGCTGCTGTTAAATATACATATGTATATATTTATTGTATGATATAAAAAATTTTTCTTTTTTAATATTTTTTTCGTTTTCATGGAGTAAGTATAAATTCGGTTAACAACTTTGTGAATTCGATTTACACAAAAACATGTAAAATTTATATATATCTGAATAAACAATAATATTTTATCAACATTTTAAGTCACTGTAAAATACTGTCAACAATTAATTTTGAATAGATTCGGCCATGCATTTGCTAGGATACTGATTCGATAGAATAATTTACATCGGTATTGATATGATAATGTGACGCATAACGGGTTATAAATGGAAGAGTTTAATATATTGATGTTTGCCGAACCGAGTATAGTATATTGTGGTTAAGTAAAAAACATTCGTTAATATGCATGAACAGCGTACAGGGAAAAATTAATTTGTGCACATATTTTAGAACATCATAATTTTTAGATATGCGTTTTCACGAAAGTGTATTTATGACACGAGTGACAATGCATAAATATCTGGGATTAATAATTGGAAAATGATGAACAGGAAAGTGATTATTTTCCAAAGGATCATAGTATAGTGTAATCGTCGCACAGTAATAGTTTAGTTTGCGAAAAATTTGAATAAACGTATATACTTCAATTTGATCTATTTTAAATAGTAATAAAATCTATTCAAATAAATTACATGCAATTCTTAAACGAAATACTGCTGTTTCTATATGTAACTATCCAATATTTAAATTCTATTTGTATGTGTACTATGCTTATAAATGATTTTATATGCTTTCGTAAAGAAGTATTTAATTTAATAAGATATTGATTTATATTAAAAACTGTTATACAACCCTAACAATATTGAAACTTCTAAATTCGTTCAAGCAAGGAAAGATAGATACAGTTCTATGGAAGTGTACTTGAAAAATTTGAAATTCTCGATTATACGATAACTCATGCACATTTATACTTGCAATAGAAGCATAGTATACGATGTATCTAAAGTTTTTAATTCAAGTAAGATGCTTTATCGTGTATATTAAGAAATTTTGTTATCGTTTATCGTGTCATTTGATAAGAAATTGAATAGTTCTTATGTAATTGATTATGTTTGATTAGAATTTGTTTATATTTATTGCATCGCGTAAGTGCATAAAGTTGAGTGTAAATAACTGCTTTTGATTTCAAGAACAAGATATTCGTTGTACGGGGCATGTAAAAACAATATTCAAATTATTTGATTCTACAATACGACTACGTCAAAATGTGAATGCCACGAGTCACTTTTTACTTTTTTTTTTCTTTAAATTGAAGCATTTCGTGTCTTTAAATATGAATATAATTTATATAACAAATAAAGTTTTTCTTATAATTTGGAATTTAGAAATATTTGTACTACACAACTTACCAATAATTATATTATCATTGCAGCCTTATCTTCTATAATATATCTCAAAAGAATTAAAACATTATTATACGTGTAATAGATAGACTCAATTGTTAAGTCGCAAATATTTGATATAAAAATTTCTAAACACAAAGTTACAAAGAAATATAGAAATCCTGGCACATGTTCTCAGTACTTTAACATTATTTTAACAATAACTCAGTGTAAAATGTAAACAGTACCGATACAATTTTCTGCCAATGTAATTACATTGATCATAAACATTCGGTGCTTTCTTGAAATGCTAAAGTGTACGAATTCAAAATTTTAAATGTACATAAAAATACATGTATGTCTTTAGTATCAAAACACACTACGATTTTCCCTTCTTGAATCTTTGTCGTGCTTGCGCTTTGCTATATTTTGGATGCTTTTCTTTTTCATTGTTCATTTCAGTTTCAACTTCGTCAACCTCTTCTTTGTTATCACCGAATAGATCCACCGGGGGTTCCAAAAGTGATTTTCTTTGGCACTTTACAAAATAACGGAACCCCTTTGCAATACCAAAACCTAGCATCGCTATAGACATTGTCATTAAGGCCATCAAAAGAGGATGCTGTACCGAATGAGAAAAAAAAAGAAATTACACGACTGGTATAAGTATTTGTTTAAGAATTAATATTTATGAATATTAAACATGTACCGTTAATGTAGGTTTATTTGTAAAAACATAATCAGCAATTACAACTATTACTCCGAGTATGATACCAACACCAGCGCCAAGCCAGGGTATCTGTTGGTCGGCTATAAAACAATTTAACACATTAAGATATCGTATAAAATATTTTCGATATAATTATCTTAATATCGTGGATCCAATACCTCGTTTATCTTTAATTAAATGTCTGGAAACTCTGTTCATTGCCTCTAAAATTGTTGGTTCATTTGGTTGAAGCGATAAAGCTTTATTATAAGACTGAAGCGCTTCGCTGAAGCGAAATGTTTGAGACTCTACTTCGGCTTTTCTAAAATAACCCTGAAAAATATTTTTATACGTTACGATTCAACCTCATACTTTGCACAATTTACTTCTTGTTTACAACTACAAAAATATTCGTATAATAAATATATACGTACCTTGGTCCAATCAGGTTTCAAATGAATTGTCATGAGCGCATCTTCCATCGCAAAATGGTATTGCTGCATTTTTAAAAAGGCAAACGATCTATTACTGTACAAGGAATAATTCTGTGGATCTAATTTAATGGCATAAGTGTAATGAAACATAGCCTCTTCGTATTTCTGTTCCTTCACACACGCGTTTCCGCGTTCCTTGAGATTTTGTACCTTCAATGAAATTTCGTTAATGCAATAAGTGAAACACTACAATCTTAACATCTAATTTTTTCACATTACAATATAAATATTTATTAACGTACATTAACGTTCTACGTTAGCTTACCTTATAAATTCTCACGTTTCGATTATCAAACAATAACTACAATTATCTTGATACCAAGTAGAAAAATGTAAATACTAAAATATAGACATTAAAGTTACAACTGCTTACCTCTGCTTCCCGTGTGTCCGACATATTTTGTGATAATTTTGACGATCGGTTACTTAAAATAATACGTTACTTAAAATAGTACGTTATCTAACGTATGCGTTATCATTGTACTTCGGTGATCTCCTGAACAACCTTTTTATCTATAAAATATAGTCAACAGTATAAAGCAGTCGAAACACCTGCCATGTCTTTCTCACCGGTAAGTACATGCGCAGCGAACATTGACACGTGATACTGCACTGCGCATAGTTCTCCGCCCGTCGTCAGCTGTACCGTGTTGAGGGTTTCAGCGAGACAAGAACAGACGTCGATTGTTCTCTTTCCAACACTCGATGTTCTTTCATTGGATATTGTCGTCGAGGAGACACGTTCGCATAAAAATGGGCCAACGATCTTCATGAAATGAGCACAACTTTTTTTTATACCTTTCGAAAGTATGATCGGATAGTTAACAAGTAGAAAACGAGCAACTGTATCTCGATGGAACAGTTGCGATTATTAAATTAAATTAATTAAATATACTGGTAGAAAACAAAGTGGCGTGTGATTAAGGCAAATCGAAACAAACTCTTGCTTATCTATCCGACGTTTACAACGCCTCGTGATTAATCAACGATAAAATTTACGTAAGAAAAATTGATCACGTGTCTCGAGCGATGCAGCGATTAATTAACATCGAAAGTGTATAAGAACGAAGGGACGATTAGAAAAGGAAAAAAAGATTGAGATTTTTTGTCATCATTTTAATGTTTGAAATTCTCCATTTCATACAAATTAAGTGGGGGCGTTATAATACAAACTTAAAATATATACATCGATATTTCGTGAAACTTCTCAAATAGCTATGCAACTCATCCATTAATCCGTAATCTATAGATCTCTTTCCGTTATTATCGATTTATTTACTTATTTATTTTTTTGTATGCTTTTTTTTTTTGTTTCGCTCGAACCTACTTCGTGTATACTGTGCAACGAAACTGGCAAGTCGCTCGAATAAATATTATTTTTTTTTTTTTCTTTTTTTTGTTTAATTAGCCGCCAGAATTGATCACGGCTGATCTGTTGTATTTTTAGTAAAAAGCGTCCATAGTGAATGGAGAATCGGATACGAGCTCGTTTTAGTCAGTTCGACGAACGGGACCAAAGGTTTCTCGTCGTTAATGACGAAATACCCCCTATCCTGATTATCGACGAAACGACAGGCACTAATAGCGAGTGTCGAAATTACTTTATCCGGATCGATTATTTGCATCGATCGCTCGAAAGCAACGATCTTCGTCGTTAAACCGTCATTCGAATAGGCTTTTCTTTCGTTTTATTTTTATTCTTTCTTTTTTTTTTTTCTTTTAGATGACTAAAAACTTGCTCGTTCGTTTTTATCATATATCGTTACGATGTCTTCGATCAGGAATAAATCTTAGCGAAAATAACGGACATAGTGGCCATTTCTCGAGCACAATATGAAAAAAAGAATCGATACAGCGGACAGATTAAGAATCCTTACGATTATTGGAGGACAAATGGCAAATATTTGCATTCTCGCCAAGTTGCTGTACTTATTATTGCCCAAGTGGGACGGAAGTCTCGGATGATTTGGCACTCCTGTTTCGTTTTCTAACGCCTATTCACCTGTCGGTTCCTTTTTCTTCCACTTTTACTTTCGTACCTTTTTTCCCTTCCATTTAATCATTTTTTTTTTTTTTTTTTTTTTTTTTTTTTTTT
>SMSQ01026003.1:259159-277780 GCA_019453375.1 Ctenoplectra terminalis
TTTTTTTTTTTTTTTTTTTTCTTTCGTTTAAGGAATATAACTCAACAAATACATAAAATCAGAAAATCGACGTACAGAATAGAAAAAAGTCACCGCTGGATACACAATATGTTTCTTTCTTACGAAATCGTTGAACTTTTTCGCCCGTTCTCACTAAATTATAACAAAGGAACGAATACATCTGAACGAACAGATTTTGAAACAACGTTACGCAAGTTTATCGTAAACAATGAAACACGGTCGACCGAGATGAGAATAGGATAATTGAATTGTGCACGCAGAAGACATCAAATCCGAACAAAAAGGAACAGCCAGGGAAGAGACGAATCCGCACCGGAACGAAAATTCGTTTTCTCACGCAGTTACGCGCACGTGATTCGATCGTCGAGTCGATCCGATTCTCCATTGGCACGGGCCGCGGATGTTCACTGTGTACACGCTTTTCATACTTTTATTTTTTTTATTTTTTTTTATTTTTATTTTTTTTCGTTTTGTTTCCTTATGCACAACCCACATCAGTATTGTTACTCGTTACTGTAAATTGTAAGTGTAAATTGATTTTTTTTTTTTTTTTTTCCACGCTTAAAATACATTTTATACATACTCCGCCTACGTTCTCGCATATAGTCGTCACCAAATCGTCGTCGTAATCAATAAATCGTCAAGCAGTAGTCGTCATCAAAAAAAAGAAACAATATATTCGTAATATGTATATCGTAGGTCGCTTTCATCGCAAAATTCATCGACATACTCTCTTCCTCTCTCTCTCTCTCTCTCACTCTGTAACGCTCGCGCGTTATCATTGTCATCATTTCTTCTTTTTTTTGTGTTTTTTCTTTTTCTTTTTTTAAGTTTTCTGTGGCATCTGTGGTTTCTATCTTTTCTTCGCTCGATACTTTCACACGTATGTATTTAGCACGTACGGTTCATACGTTTTTCTTCTCTCAAATAAAACAGAAGCATGCGGGGAAACGGCCGGAAGTACGCGTGAAACAGAATCGTAGCAGGAAGCGGAGGAAGTTGTTTCGCGCAATAGCGTCTCGGTTCTGCGTGCGCCACTCGCCGATACAACGAACCGGAGAGTCCATCGTCGAAAAGGGATCTCTCTCTCTCTCTCTCTCTCTCTATCTGTCTATCTTTCTCCCTCTTTTAGTTCATGCTCTTTTTTTTTTTTCACCGGTACACCGGATTCGTTACTACTACACTATCTGTATGCTTCGTCGACGACTTATGATCATCGTACCAGGCACGTTTCAATCCTTCGATACGCGAGAGATCGCTTTTCTCCGTCTATACACTGTATAACAACGATGCTGTGCGACCATCTCTACGGGGAATGTCCATGGACTCGTTTGTGCTCAACACACTTTACTTTTTTAAGTATTAATTAGGCGTTAGATAGAACGTTTGATTTGTTTACGTGCAAATATCTCGATAGTAGCTGAAGATATAGCCTTAACATCGCGATCAAAGTGATTTCAATGGAATGGATTGTTCATTTTTTTTTTCTTCTTTTTTTTTTAACCGTTTTATAATAAAACTTCTTTATCCAAGAATCGGCGAAAGAAAATATTGGTCGAAGCAATTATAGGGGCTTATATATTACGGAGACCATTAAGAGTGAAAAACTTGTTGAATCGAAACTGGAAAACTTAAAGTATCGAATGAATCGTTTCGATAAATGATTCTTTAATGACTTCGAGCGGCGTATCTCGAACAGCTATGGCCATTACGGAACATTGTGTTTACATTAAAGATTTATACATGCCCAACATGAGGCAATAGGCACACGAACGTTATCTAGACGTTTATAATATTTAATTAAAACACCTGCTTGCACTATTCGAATGATATGATTGCCTCAATAACGGCTACTCGGTTTACGTGTTTGCTTTGTGCTTACGGAACGCAAACAATCGGTCAAACGATCAAGTAACTGATACTCTCGTTCTGCTCTTTCGACGCATATGTATATACTTACTCGAACTCACATTCGTTGAATTTTTCGAATTGCTTAAATTCTATTATCGATTACAAATTTTCCATACGATGCCAGGAATTTCAGCTACTAACGTCGATAAAATTTGCCAATTAATGTCGACGATCTTTCATTTCTTTTTCTTTTTTTTTTTTTTGCAACGTGTCTCGTCGACTCGACGTTCGAACGAAAAATGTTCCCCGCTTTATCGAAGACGCGATTTCTTTAAACACAGGCTAATTGCGCTCGAAATTAAACGTCGATCTCGAACCGCAACATTGCACGTCCCAGTCTAAACTCGACGATAACGCAATCGAGGGGTTAACATACTTAATAACATTAATAATAATATAATAATAATAATAATTACCATAATAGCAATAATAGTAATGATCGTAATAATTAGCGGAAGAAGAAACGAGGGGGGGGGGGGAAGAAAAAGGAAGCGAAATGGAATATAATCAACAAGAGAAAAAAAAAAGAAAATTAATAGATCCGTACCTTTCCCCCGTGTATCTCACTGTTGTTATGGAATCAGAGATACACGCGTATCTCTTCTTCCTCTTTTTCGTTTATAAATCGATTTCAATCGTTTTTCTCCATTGTCGATAATGTTCCACGCGGTCGTTCGTCGCGCCCTCCATTCTCTCCAACAATATTTAAATTCCGTTCTCTATCCACATTTTTGCCTTTGTATATATATACATATATACTTCTTTTTTTTTTTTTTTAATTAATGAATATAATATATATATATATATATATAAATATATATTTATATATATGCATAGGTAATAATTGCAAATACAACTATGTAATGAATATACGAGCCTTTGTCAGGGGGAGCAATGCAGTCGTCGTCAATAAAAAGAGTCACGAGTTACATTATACACCTATACACGAGACGATCCCTCCCGTAGAGGATCGCCGACCGTCCTGTGTCTGTATTGTGTGTGTTTTGCGTTGTGTGTGATTTTTGTACCTCCATTTTCGCTCGTTCGTCGGACCTCTCGCTAGCGCGAACCTAAGGAAAGGGCGGAAAAAAAAAATGAAGAGAGAAGGGAAAACAATGCGTTTCGTTCCTTCCTCTGTAACATGGAGTCTATACATCGTCGTCGTTTAGTTTCCTCTGTTCCTCTCTGTTTTCAATGGCAACGGAGAGGAATCGCTCGTTTTGAATCGTAAAAAGATAACGTTGGCCTCGATCGGTAAGGACGACGCCGTCCCCGAGAGACAACGAAACCTCTCAGACGCACATGCTCTCTTCCGCAGGTTTTTAAGTCACCGCATTCTATAAATCGATTCAGTCGTTCGAGTACTCGAGGTGATACATACTTCATAAGCACTTGGAGAACGCAACGTTTCCCGAATAGTACGCAGTGTTTCTCGTGTTCCTCGATAGTACGTATTGTGGGACCGATCTCGTAATCGTCCTGTAAAGCAGAAGGCAATCGTCGTCGTTTCCTTATCGTTGGAACCGGCGAAATCGAGTTCGATACGTCGTCGATGGTGACGAGTACGAGATCGATCCTTGTTTCTTTGTTATTTTGCTTTTTACATTTTTTTTTTTTTTTTCNCCTTAGATTGATACGAGCGATAGAAATCATGTTTCTTCGTTCTTCCTCGTCCTAATTCTCTTCACCGTTTTGGAACAATGTACGTGGGTTAACGCAATCTTGTGTCGTTACATGTTTTCTGTACTCTCTCTCTTTTTCGCGTGTCACGAAGCTTCTTTCTCTTACGTTTAGTTCGACTTCGTTCCTCGCTCAAGCACCTTAAATTCGTAAACTCTATGAACAATGATTTCCATGATTGGATAAGTTAGCTCGACAGTCTCGACAGGATGGGACGAAAAGTATCGTTATACGAAAAAAAATCGAGTATCAATTGGTTCTAAAATCGTTATTTAGGGGTCCTTGTACATGAAAAGAAAATTTATCCAACCTCTTTCGTTTCTGTCAACGCGGAAGCTGCAGAAAGTGCTCGAGCAAAGTTTAAAGTCACTCAATATCTACATGTATCTCTAAGGATATTCGTGTACTATACAAATGATGTCACATGCTTAGATCATCGAGATTAATGAACATTATGTACAAAAAAATCACGATCCGTTCGCAACCCAATCGCTTAAACGTTGAAACGTCTCTCTTCGGCTACTCAACACACACACACACACACACACACGTGTTAACTTCGCCAATTCTACGGTCGATTATGCAACTATGTATATTTTCTACGTTGCGGATTCGTAAGAATCGATTTGCACGTACCAAAAGGTCAACTTGTCCGACGCATCATTATAATTAATTAAACGTTAGGCATCAAACATTTCACTCGGATCGCGATAACGTTTCCTATTAATTTCGACGCACGCGAGAAAAATTTCACACGTTTCCTTTTCTACCATCGATACGATCGAATAAATATTAAAATATTTATCAAACGTTTATATTACGATTACGAAACGTATGCATTCATCGCGAGAACGTTCCTACCGTACCGTGTCGTTCGATTCAAAGGCAACGACAAACGATTCATCTCGAGCCATCGTGTCGAAGAAACTGAACACCCCGATTCACCGTGTAAAACGAGACAACAAACGTGGAATCAACGAAAGGAGAAAATGGCGATGATGAAAACCGAGTACGATTAATCGTGTCTGAAACCAATCGGTCCACGACCGATGAGAAACTCGTCACACCGAATCGCCATCGAACAAAATTCTGCACGCAACCTACGTTTATTACAAAGGTTCTAGCATCACAGTCAGAAAATATAGTACTACGCGTATAAACGGACATATTAGACCGCTCGACCGACAACTCACTCGTCGATAAAGATCTACGTCGTTGGCGGGGAAGAAAAATGATAATAACAACACTAGCAACAATTTCTGGACGCGAATTATGCCCGTTTTCCTTGTCTCATTGTTTGTTTTCAGGATCACCCTCTCCCTTTTTGTTTCAATTCCCTTTCCCTCTTATTACGAACGACAACAAACGATTTATCGTTAATGCGTGTTTAAAAATTGCAACGATAAACGAATCTAGTACGAGGCACTCGTTGGAAATATTTCTCTCTCGGGGCAACATCGGAGAATATCTCCGTTGTGCGCGACGCTTCCTGAAAGCATTCGCCGTATAAGGACTCGAAATCGAATTTCAACGAGAGAGACTCCGATGTCATTGCAACGAAACTACGTGTACGTTCTCGACGCGTTACGTGTTACACGAGAAAGAAAGAATCCGATCGGAAATCTCTTTTCGTCGGCAATCGCAACGTGTGCACGTACGACACGAGCAGCATTGAGCTAGTCACGCGATCTATGCACCGATTAATTAACTACTTAATGTACTTCGTACGGATTGACACGATCCGACATGTTGCGTATGCCAGGTTCTTCGACTTAATCGATAAATCCGTTAAAACCAAGTGGAAACTTATAGAAACAAATTTCTCTTATCTGAAATTGTAGACGGAATCGGAAAGATCTGCCATATGATTCTAACGTGCAAAAGTAGTGTGTTAGAATGTAATATTTTACCAAGTTTTCGAAACGTTTAACTCTAAGATGAATGTAATTAGTAGACCGTGAACTTTTATGTATTTGTAAAGAAATTTAAAGACGAAGAAACGCGCGGAATGCACGCAATGTAAAAAAGATATAGAAAATATAATTCAAATTATAGTGCTTCTTATTTTTTATTTTCATTTCTTATTGAAGTTCTGCTTTCTTTTTACTATACAAAAAGTATAGGTTAAATTTTTGCAGTCTAGTAATTAGAAACCGGAATTCATGTATCCAGATAATTTCTAGGTTTAATGATTCCTACTTCCAATAGCGATTATTAATCAGAGTTAAATAAATAAATCGAGTTATCGATGACGTTGAAAATTAAGCTTTCGTAAGACGAAGATCGAAAGAAACATAAATGGTCAACAGAAGAACTTGATAAAAACGATATGCATCGCTCGAGTTTTTATAATTACATCCAAATCGTACATTATTCAAAATAATGGCAGAACCTCCACTTGACACGGATCCCTGTCTCCAATTCAACGACTGTATCAACTTTCTCAATTTTTGTTCCGATATAACCTCCGACGATTGTTTTTAGCAATGTACAACTCTAAAGTAGCGCCAGCATGACTCATTACGACGGAGAACTCAATTTTAGGACATAACGATTACGTGGATCTATTGCTAACTATAGTTCGTCATACTTTAAACGGTACTATAACTTGTTCGTCGTTGACAGAAAAAGTCGATGATTAATTCGTTTGTATTCTAGGATCTCCGATAGATCGCGCGCATAGAACCTACAAATAGGTGAGCAACTTATCTTCGAAACGTGTCCTTAAAAGGAAACAAGACCACTCTTGGCTGGAAATACTCGATGTTACAAACAGCATTCGGATTTGAATGGTATGGCGCCTAAATTTTGCAATGGACGTTCATGAAAATTGCCCGTTGATTGGAATATCGGACGGTTGACTGAAAAGAGTGCTTTCACAACACGTTTCGAATACAAGCTATGATTAGCAAACTACAAGATGGGGGCGCATTTCATAGATACCTCTTGGAAGTGAATATCTTTTTTTTTTTCCTCTTTTTCCGAAAGATAATTCTACGTTTCATGCTGATAACACGACATTTGCGTCTTACGAGTCGTTTTGATTTCCTGTTTAAATCGTTCTCCTCGCTTGGCTACGCTTCGATTACGATGGAACACTGCGCTCATAAAACGTTACATAACGAGAAATTTTTCTGTTGTGCAGGGACGGCCGAAAGGGGCAGTGAAGACCTAGAAAGGAAGAAAAAAACCTAAGCAACTTACTGCCAACCTCGTGGAACTGTGTATTGACGGAAATTTGGTCGGAATCATTGAAGAGAAACTTTAACAAACGCGATGAATGAAAGAAAAAAGTTGAGTAAAAATTGAGTCAATTGTTAGGAGTAAACTTCTGGTAGCATATGAACATTCAAACTTTTTAATCTTTGCAGTACAGTGTTTTATTTTCTCAAACTGAAGGAAGAAATATAATCTTAAGTTTGTAAATATATCAATGTTAATTCTTTTTTTTTTTTTCTTTTCAACGGAGTTACATTTTTATTATATTTATTTTACAATGCATTTCAATTAGTGCTTAACAAATAGATTTAGTAGATAAACGCGAAGCTAGTCTTCATTAAATTGAAAATTCCTTGAAACGTTCACAAGCTGCTCAGAAGTTTCTCAATTTCGCTCGAGTACTGTAACGAGGATTTTCTGCTAACAGGAACAGCGACAAGTTTGAAGCCTTTCGCGAGAAGAATGTTCGAAGTAGAAGAAACCTCGTTTACGAAGACCATGTTCGAAGAATGTTCGAAGCGCCGACATATTGATCGATCACAGTGACACTTTGGGACCATTGGACAATTACAGCATTAACAATTTGACATTTAGAAAGAGAAAGACCGTGAGAAGTACAGAAGATCGACAAACACCAATGACGCTTACCTAGGGACTTAATTTTTAATACCTATACGCGGCACACCGTCTCACTTTTTTTTTTTTTCCTTTTTACACAATTTCCTCGCCTAAGACACGATAATTCCCTCTTTAAAAATTTGTCTAAGAGTACGTCGTTTCGATAATGATGCGTTTTCTTCGCAAACAAGGAGGAAAAGGGGAGGGGGGGGGGGGAATTCTTTGCATTCGACGTTTTCTTTTTTAAGACTCGTTAATATGCATTTCTAACGAGTATCATTCTTCTTCTTTTTTTTTTTTAAAACATCGATGCAAAGATAGTCTTTGAAATTTTTCCTCCCTTGTCAGCGTCCGCATGTATTGATATCGTTCACGTAAGAAATAATGCACGTAAAATTACGCTAAATATATTGTATATATATATTTTTTGTATTATATGTATATATGTATAGTCATTTACTCTCGCTTCGCTAGAATTGGCACTTGGATTTTCTGCTTTTTTTTTTCTTTCACCCTTAAGCTTCTAAAAAATCAAGAGAGAATGAGAGAGAGAGAGAGAGAGAGAGAAAGAGGGAGAGAGACAAAAAATTGGAGCAGTCAGCGAAATTGATAGAATTTGCGCGGCGATCGACAACTTTGATTCGCGAGAATTTTATTTCTTACTCATTCCCTAATTCGCGTTAAATATCACTGAATGACACATACGATAAGACACTACGTATATACTTCCGAGGATCAGCGATAAAGCGTGAATCACTTTTACCGATCTTCCATCGGTTCAACCATCTGAACGCGATATAGGTCCGATTATTTTTGTCGTTCCAAGAGATTATTCGTGAAACGAAAGGGGAACGGAAAAAACTACGTATACCACTCTTTATACATGACATTCGTATAAATGGAAACGAAAGCAGACACAGACGAACGCGATCGTTCGATAACGCCGAATAGAGAGTGGTTCGTAACGGAAAGAAAAGAAGGCACTATGCTGGTTCGAGGACGAACGAAACACAATGGAGAAGAGTTTTACTGTCCTGTTGAAGTCGGTGACAGCGAGAAATATCGAAACGGAACTGAATTGAATTGGAATTAAGAAAAAAAAAAAAAAAAAAAAAAAAATAAAAAAAAATAAAAAGAAGAAAAATAAATGAAAGCGAGAGACTGATCTGAAACGCCTGGAATTTCGATTCATTTCCAAGACACGGAATCGGTCACGCGATTTTTAATCCGCGAGATAGTCGACGATACCAAAGCCCGTGCTTATAAATCGCATACAATGGATGCACGTGGCACCAAGTTTCGATCGAATCTAATATCGAATGTCTCGAAGAACCGAATCTGATACGACAGAACGTAAGAAGAGAAATAGTAGGAGGGAGGGGGTAAAAACGAAATCTAAACGATTCGCCTTGTGCTTGAAGCTTTGGCAGCGAAAAGGATAACAGAGCCACGGGCAATTGAAACTAATCGTTTACGAGTTATCAAATGCATTTTTAAGAGCACTTACATTCGCGAAGAGGTTACTTTCTGTATAAACACCACTTGTTCAGACAGTTTCGCGTTCTATTCGAACATTTATGCGAGCCTGAAAGAACTGTTCGTGAGACAAGCCTGTAATATGATTCTTTTCGTCTACGATCACTCTGTTCTTCGTTAATTTTGTTTCATGCATCTCCTGTTGAGTATTCGAGTCTCTTCGATATATCGAATCTCGTGTTAGAAATGCGGCGCAAATTAGAAGCGCGTTTATTGCATCGTTTACTTAAGTTGCACTTTGATTCTAGGTATCTCCTACATGCTTCGAGTGTCTTTTCCAGCATCTGACACTGCCTGTTTCTGCTTCGATTAATTTGGTTATCGAAAGGTGGACTGTTCGCGTGTATTATCGTCGAGTATACGTTTAAACGATCCAGGGATATTTTACACTCTTGACCGATATTATTTCTATACGCACGCGTTGATCGTTAATAATAAAATAGGTGGTGTTTCTTAAGAAACTGTACGCGATATTTGTTTAAACTCTTCCTTTAAATTGTTCAAAGAAATTGGTAGTTTTATTATTTAAATAACTAAATCTGGGTTTTAATTTTTCATCGGTTAGATTATTACTTTGTAATACCGTAACGCTGTTCTTTATATTTACTTTGAGTAATATAGTTGTTTGAAAATTTGACGAACAAATAAAGCATCTGGGCGAGTGCTACGTAAAATTTCACTTGCTCGATAATCAACCCGTGAATGTAATACGGAAAAGAAAGTTGAAATATTTATAATATTGAAACGAACATTTTACTGAACCATCGTACACCGAAGTGGATATGTATGGCACAGTATGACAGTGTTGAAACGAACGCCTGGAAGCTTCTTTCTCTCTTATTCTATTTCTTTTTTTTTTTTTTTTTTACGTATTTATACAAATACCTGTTGAATGATATAATTTTATTCTTTGTATCTCCATAATTCGCCGGGTTCGCTACAAAAAGCGGTGAAGTGTAATGAAATGAGAGTGAAAGGAAACGCATGAATTAATATTTCATAATTTTTATTACATTTTTTTTCTTTTTGTAAATGCAAGAGAAAAAAGAGTGAGCAAAAATAAGATTGCCTATCAATTATACCTATATTTTATCTACAAAAAAAAAGAAAAAAAAGGAAAAAAAAAGAAAAAAAAAAAAAAAAAAAAAAAAACAGTATGTAGTCGACGATGAATAACAACGAAATATATTAACCGGTTCCTGTACCTTTTAGTTATAACCCATATATACTCCGATATCAACGTTCTTACAATCCTCGTTTTATTTTCATGAACACACACACGATAGATTCTATAATCGTATATATGTATATATATATATATTTATTTATTTATATAGATATAGTTTTCTTTATATATAAAAATAGGTTAGATTACTTCGTCCTGAACATATTCTTTCATGTGTGCTTTGCATTCCTTAAATTCGTTGCAATCAGTAGAAAACACTTGTCAACACTGTGCCATGCATTCTCCAGCAACGCTCAGTTATCCCTTTTTTTTTTCGACGAGACCGTTTAACGTTTAAAAACTATCGCTATTCTTTTTTTTTCTCTCTCTTTTCTTCAACTTTGTCAAATGCACTTTTAAGCCAACGTTTCGAAATAATTATGCAAGATCTTTAGCGACATAAACTTTCCTTTTATCGATGCTTCAAGTCAACATAAATATAGTACATAAAAAGAGCAAACACATTGCACAGAGAGTTTTACCAAGAGCAAACAATGAATCTATAAAAGTTGAACGAAACAAAGTCGAAGCATTCTTTCTTTTTTTTTTTTTTCTCTTTGCTCGAAAACTTTTTAAGATAAGAAACAAGTAATTAAATCGTCTATCAACTTAAACAAATACAATCAAACCTCGATACTCGTTGTATGGAAGTTCGAATGCAATTAATATTCTAAAACATTCTAAAGGACTATGATAAAAGTATGTCTTTTTTAAAATATAACAATTGAGATAAGTTATTATGGCTCGGGGGCCGCTACACGTAGAACGCGAATCGTTTAAGCAGCATTCACCGCCAGCAAGGAAATTCGTCATAAATAACACGAGGGACTCGGATAAAAAAAAAAAAAGAGAACTAAAAGCGCAGGTAACGATGCATGATATAATTTCAGCAAAAATACAACACGGACGTTTCTTTCCATTCGACGCAAACTTAAACATTTTCTGATTATCGATCGACTAATTGTTAGAAAAAGAAAAAAAAAAAAATCGTCATAACTGGACGTTTCGATATTTGATCAATTCTAACGTACTAATAACTTTCAAATTACAATTCTACAAACCTAAATGAGAATACATACTAAACAGATCAAATCAAACGATTAATTTTTTTTTTTTTTAATTATTTTTTACGTCTACATGCAACAAAACGAAAAGTTATTATAAAATGATTTTAAAATTGAAATTGCAACACAAAATTGCTCGAAATCAACGTTGCTCATATTTCGAAGCAATCGATCACGTAGAAGAAGAAAATTCAAACGCGTATATCTCGCAAGAGTGTAAAACCCTATACGCCAATATTTAAACCTTTAAATTCGTCAGCATTACGCGATGCTTCTTTCGTACAAATAACGACGTATGCGCAATGCACTGAACCAATACGAACCAAGTCCCTTTTTTTCCTCAATCATCGTCTCTCACCACCTTCAATTCCTATCACAAAACACTCACAAACTAGCTGCAAATGCTTATTGAATGTGAAACAAAAAACGGCGCGACGTAGAAAGACACTCGTCTCGTATACAAATTTAAAAGGCAACCGCGCATCGATTTACAAAAAAAAAGTAAAAAGAAAAAAAAAAAAAGAGAAAAGGAAAACAATAATCGGAAAGAACAATAGTAAAGCGTTAAAAATTACTATCGAAAATTCTTTCTACATACTTATGCGTTCGAATATAAAAACTATCTCAAAAGTAATACAATAGCAAACAGATAAAAGGACATTGGAAACATTAACATCATAAACTTTCGTTACACATTCAATGGAAAACATCGGCTCGATATACCTAACATCGTTTCTTTTCTTTCTTCGTTCCGTAACCTTAGGTCCTTTAACGAAGATTTCGCGTTGTACCTATCTACCTAACTATCCGAACAATAATTATAATAGCAATAGCATCGATAATTATATTAATAGTATTTATCGTAATAATAATAATAATATTAATAATAATAATAATAATTACACGAAGAAGGTATTCATTTGTACGCGGAATAAATTTGGCGCACACTGTACACGTTGTATACTATGTTTATCGCTGACGACGATTAATAATTACTATATGAAACCTGTTCGTTTTAACATTTCGATTTTACCGTTCTTCTTTTTCTCATTTATTCTTCTTTTTTTTTTTTTCTTTTTTTTTTACATCTTACCGCGTGTGAAATGTTTTGTATCATATGGCGCTGAGCATTCTGCCTTTCAATGACTAATAAGTGTTTCGAAATCGTATAAAACGGATCTACCCTAGCGTACGATATACACAACCGGAACCACTACGAGCGATCGCGTGATTTGGAAGGGACAAGGGTCCAATTTGTTTTCCTCTCCCTTTTTTTTCTTTTTCATTGTCTAACTTTAGTCCTACTTCTTTCGTGAAATTCCGAAGTGCAGAGTGCGGCCATAGTTAACTGCACACGATCGGTTGATTCGTTCGATTATATCACTTTATGGCAGGTAATTCTTACAAGAGTGCTTAACGTATTCTCGTCCTTCCTTTCTTTGTTTATTACGTTTTTTCGCTTTTTTTTTGTTTCATTTTAATCTTTGCAAAATCGATTCCCAAGTTGTGCCGTTTTTTTTTACTTTTTTCTTTTTTCTTTTTACTAAGTCAAGATACAACGGCTGAGTCCGTGACGTAAAGAGTGGGCCGTATGGTGAAGAAAAAAAAAAAAAAAAAAAGAACGAAGAAGTAACAAAGAATCACTTTAGATTCGCGAACCGTAAATGGTCTCTCTCTCTTGATGGAAAAACTAATAATCCTCTTTGCTCTTTCTCTAACAAGCCAAATGAACAAAAATAAAACAGAAAAGAAAGAGAAAAAAGAAACGGAGAGAAAAAAGAGAACTAAAAGAATGAAAGAAAGAAAGAAAGAAAATGGCGGGCAGCACGCGGATCTTAAATAGGATTCACGGCAGCTCGTGGACAGTCTGTGCTAGTCTCCCTCTTTTTTCCTTCCGGCGGAAAAAAGGAATATTGTTCCTCCGGACGTGGCACGTGATAAGCCCCTACTATCTTTTGGACCCTCTTCTCGCATTCGCATTGTGGTTTTTTTTTTTTTTAATCTAACGTATTCTTAAACTGGACGACACACTTGGACGTGCGCACGGTAAGTAACTAATTATATAGAGTTAATTACTGCTTTCTCAATTGCCTTCTTTCTTCACCTTTTCCTAATATTCTTTTCTCTGCCTCTCGTCAGAGGACAGAGTACTTTAAGAATAGCTTCTCTGCATACTTTCAGCTCGCGCATTTATACCTGGCTCTCCACGAATGCCCTTTTTTTCTCATCATTTTCTCCCTCTTCGGATGGACTTCTGTTTTTTTTCTTTTTCTTTTGTTTTCTTTCTTCTTTCCCTTCGAAACGTACCGATTGTCGTTAAAAAGCCCTTTCATCGGTGTGGTTACCATTGGTCGAAGTAGCCTGCGAGTGTATCACGACGATCGCTCGCGATCACACAACGGCGTAAGTCGAAGAGATCATCACAGTCGCACGCACAATGTCAGTTACAGAAGAGATATCTTCGACCTTCGCGGATTTTAACAACAGCATGAAGGTTTTTTTTCCTGTGATGTGTGAATTATAATCTTCTCGCAACCCCGGCTCAGAGAGTACTTGACTTTGTTTTCGGCGATAGAACCCAGGAACCATGTGGACCGTTTAGATCAGCCTTGGAACATGCCGAGAAAATGCAAATTCTGCGACAACGGAGACAGTAACGTACCGACAACCGAGAAAAGGTAGAGGATAAAAGGCGGCCTTTTCAGTTTGTGTCAGTAGTGCAAACTGTCAATTTCCTTGATTTCGTTGCTACCATCGGCATTGCTGCTGCTGCCTGTCGTCATCATGCTGCCACCACAGTTTTGCGTATCATACTCCAACACCAATCGCTTGATATGGCTCAGCTTTTCGTGCAGATAGTGAAACCGACGTTTCGTGTCCTTATGTACAGGATCCCGTTTAGTTTCGTTATACTCGTGTAGAATTTGCCGCCTTATTTCCTGTAAAATACAGAAAAAAAAACAAACGAAATCGTTAATGTTCCTAATATTCTTTCCTGTGACACTACTTTCAAAGAAGTTTATAACTTAAGGGAGACTTATTAAAGTACTATTCAACCAATATGATACAATGTAATTATCTCTCGCATATTATTTACACAAGATACGGTACCTCGTATTCGTCCCAGTTTCCAGAGGCCTCTTCCTGTTTCAAGCGATCCTGAAGCTGTGTGAACCGTTTAGATACCTTCGCTACTTGAGCATGCAACCTTCGATATTCCTCGTAGTCCGCATTGAATTCCGCCTTGTAACGTCTTCTCTGTTCCGCGCTGCTTATTGTCGTATAGTACCTATAAACAATTTAAGCATAAGTACACCATATTCGATAACGTGTATACTTTGTTCAGTATTGTCCAAGTTTAGTTCCGTTAACACAACATCAATTATAAGAAAAATGCATTAGCGTACATTCGGATACAAGGAACTCCACTAGTGGACGTTACCGAACAACGTTCGACAATTATTCTGAAAACCCTTACGTGAGGTAGTCCGGGTACTCCGATGATTTAGGACTCTCCGGCAATTCCAGACTGCAGGTCGACGTGGTGACGGTACTGTCCTCGTTGGTGGCGTAGGAAGCAGTTAAGTCCTTGTAGGAATTACCGCTTGTTCCATTGCCTCTTCTTCTCGAGTCACGATCCCTGTCGCCAGCTCGACCCCTGTCGTTCCTATCACTTCTATCTCTCCTGTCGGCGAGTATTCCGTTCGAACTACCACTGTAACTACCTGCACTACCACCATCACTCACGGCACTCGGCATCGAACGAGCCATGAAATCCACTGCCGAACCGGCGTTCCCGTCGGCACCGAGCATCGTCGACTTGCCGGCATGATGATGACGACTGCCGCTCAAAGAATTACTATGGGCTACACTGCTATGAGAATTATGGCTGGTGGCCGCGTTGCTGCTGGCGTTGCTCCCGGACGTGCCGGTACTCGCGATGATCCCGTCGCGATGACCGGCCTGGCTGATCTCTTCACTGTCACTGGTTGGCGTCAAGCACGGTTTCCCAGTGCCGTAGCTGCCGCCCCGTAGCACATCACTGTTCGCTGTTCTTTCGGGCCGATAATCGCCACGACGATCACGCTGATGCTGCCTCTGGTCCCAGCCGTCAACCATACCACCGCTGTTACCACCACTGCCAGCACTAGCACTACTACCACCGCCTCCACCGGGAACAACACTAACACTGTTACTATTACCACCAATACCAGCCGTCCTTCCGTTCTCCCCGGCGTTCGATGAGCCGGAATTCGGTTCCGGCTTCTTGTAATGGGATATTCGCGGTCTCTTCGTAGGCAGTCCATCGTTACCCTGATAGTATCCCGGTCGCTTGTTGCTCAACAGAGAGGGTGGCGGCGCCGTAATCGCCGGCGGTGAACCAGGGTGAGTGGAATTTGGCGATTGTCCGCTGCCTGTAACGATTATTTATATATTACTTATGATGTAAATATGCTTTCATAACGGATAAAACGATAGAATAGATAAATTGTTGTAGACTGAGTTTTTTTTTTTTAAACTAAACATGTTATTCTTTGTTTT
Organism: Ctenoplectra terminalis; assembly: GCA_019453375.1. NCBI lineage: Eukaryota > Metazoa > Arthropoda > Insecta > Hymenoptera > Apidae > Ctenoplectra > Ctenoplectra terminalis. The sequence goes on from SMSQ01026003.1 coordinate 274,976, forward strand.
ACTTTGATTGTTGGAAACTTACAGAAAGACTGTCACATTATTGTTCGAGTGTATTCGAAAATAGTTTTGACAATTTGCCAATACCGCTACTTCTACATTTAAATACTCGACAAAGGTAATAACAATATCAAGAAACGACTGACAACTGTTTCCAAGTGGATACCAGTTGCGATGAAACGTTTAAATTGCTCTGTTGCAATGAATATTCAACAAAGTGTAAATTTAAGTCTACGAAAATAAATTGTACCGCTGGATCCACCGTCGCTGGAACCAGGAGGAGTAAGATTCTGAGGTTTTCTTCTTTTCAGCATTGCTTTCTCCTGTTCAGTGTAATAAGGCCAGTCTTCTTGCACATCATTCCAAACGTACCTGTGCAGGTGATACGTGTTGTCCCTCATGAAAGCTACCTGTTTTAGGATCGTCGTCATGACGTTGCGTTCTCGATCCTTTATACCCTCTGGAAATAAAATATGGAATAAATAATTTGCTCCGAGAGTTTTACAAATATTATTAAGTTTATCCTCTTACCTCTGTTTATGCGATCATACAATTCAGGCTTTTTGTATGGCCTCAAAGCAAGGAGATGGATGAGCCTTTCCCTGTAAACAAAGTAAAATATTTCTTAAAATTTTTAATTCATCGATTAGTTACAATATTATCCCATTTACATTTCCTTTTCCAAATGAATTTCAAAAGATTCTCCGTATGTATTTCCCTTTCGAAACAATTTTTAAGCTTTCAATACTTTGCATTAATCCATGATTTATGACTCATAAAATTTTATACTTAGTCAGATCTAGCAGTTATTTACAATCGTATGCAAAAAATCATACTTTCTCTAGCATAATCTTTCCCATTAACAATCGATAAAACGAACCTTAACCCTTTGCACTCCTGAACTTTTTGAAGTTTCAAAGAAATATTGTGAAATGTTAAAGTATTTTCTTGAAATGAAAAAAAGAAAATTCTAAATGTTCACGACGTTTTATTTATTTGACCAATTTACTTTATTTTAAAATAAAAGAAGCGTTTGAATTGATGAAAATACAAAATTTAATTAAAAATTTAATCTCTGAAAAAAAGTATGCATATCGTCACAGCGGCGCCAGTGGAGTGCAAAAGGTTAATAAAGCAGAATCAAGATATAACAGATATATTATTTTCCTTCGGTAATAATTTTCCAATATGCATCAAATTAAATGTAAATAACTCTTTCGATTAAAAAATTTGTTCCCAACAGCCTTCGCTTCATTACTTTTACAACGAAGGCGATAATAACGATTCTTCCGTAATCTTCGTGAGATTTCTCAAAAGTACAATCCTCAATGGTTTGCATATCGTGTACCGTTAAGCGTTTCGCATATTTTTTCATTGGACACCACAGGCGCCATAATAACGAGCCAAGGAGAATCTTATGCGGCGATACGACGTATCAACATCCTCGTGAACCTACTTCAACGGCCTGCGCATGATGTCGGAGACCTTTTTCTCCGGTTGATTCCGAGCTGCCGGCGGATTACTGATGGTTGGCTTGTAAGAGGAAGACAGTCTGGGCTGACTGCCGGAAGTTGGAATGCTCGCCGATTCCCTGTGCCTCGAATTCGATGGTGACGGTATGGTTCTTCCGGTTGCTTTCACCTTCACCTTGCGTCCGATGTCCGGCCCGTTTGCCTTGATAACCCTGGTGCTGGTGCAGAATAAAACAGAGAAGATGATAAGACATGAACTCGCAAACATAAGTTCTTGTGTTTGACGAGTAATAATGAGAAAACATGTTGATAATGCTCGAGCGAAAGAATTATGACAAGTTGAAGGGGAGATTGAGTTAAGTTGTTCATAAATATACCATTTTTTTTTATATAGATTTTTTAAATATCACTTATGAATTGTTTAATGTTGTCTTCCTGAAAGTTTAATTGTTCGTTTAAAAATTGTAACATTTAAACATTGTAGAATACAACTAAAAAAAAAAAAAAAAAAAAGATGGAACGATTGTTCTGAGATATAATTTTTTTTCGTACATGATTTTTATATTATTATAATTTACAATGCCCAGAAACAAGTGGAAGTATGAATGAATTACCATTTTCGAGACGATGGACGTTACTACGATATGCTATTTTTACGTTACTTTCCTACAATTTGCATGATTTAAGGAGTGTAGAGTAGCACGTTGAGAAAATGATTGATAGTTCCCTACAACGTGAATGAACTAGTTCTCTTGTGCCATTAAATATTCATAATAGAAAGTGGTATATGCGAAACTATGCGAGCACAGCAATCTACGATTGTCGAGCGAAAGAGAACAAAAATAATGGTCTTAAACGCCCACGTTTTTAAACTTCGTCATTTCCAGTTTCAAACTACTACAGCGTTCATCGTACGCCCTCGCTTTTGATGGTTCTTAAAAATACTTTCTCACAGCAGTTAGATAGGACGAGAAGTAAATAAAATACACATAAAAAAAGTTTTAACCGCATTCGTCATGTAATACACTCTTTTAAATACTTTTGTATAATTTAGAAATGTTACCAATTAATCAAAGATAAAACAATACTTTACGTTCAACGTATGGTAAACTTGGAGTATTTTATTAACTGACAATACTATCCAAATGTGCAATTAAATTTATTCAAAAATAAATCCAATGTCACATCTTCCAGGAAACAATATTTCCCAATAGCTATATAAATTATAATTCCTTCGTTTACAATCCTATCACATGGTTCGATTAATTCCAGACTTTGCAACGTCATCTATAATTTAATACTTCCTGTTTTCAAAAAAAAAAAAAAAAAAAAAAAA
>SMSQ01026003.1:287624-308447 GCA_019453375.1 Ctenoplectra terminalis
AGATTTTTTCTTTATACGATTAATTTCTTTTCTTTTAAAATAAAAAAAAAGGAAAAAAAAATTGACAAAAATACAAAATTTAACTTAAAATTTAACCTCTGAAGAAAATTACACGGGTCGCCATAGCGCCAGTGGAGTGCAAAGGGTGAAACTTAAAATTATGCTCGATAAAGATAAAAAAAAAAATTATAATAATTTTCGAGGAAATTTTACAAGACACGAGTCGTTGCATTAAATCGTCGATCCACGATCGATCGGATCGGCGGATAAAAGGAAAGGTGTATCGGGAAAACGATGACAAGAGACCAGCGATCGTAATCTTCGAAGAGGAAGGGAACTTCTCTCACGGACGTTCACGTATCGAGGACACGGAGGATCCCCCTTCTCTTCTTGCCAGTTAAACGAAAGGTTGAACCGCGCGAGAATGCGATATGAAAGTTTCGTGAAGGGAGCAAAGCCGTTCGTTTAAATTTCACTGCGCGAAGGACGAACGTCATCGTCTCTTTACGCATCGCGGGATATTTTCTTCGGCGAGCGTTGATTATGATTTCTCGTGTCACTCTTTTGCATAGAATGTAAAAGAAAGGCGCAGCTTCGCAACTCTTTCGTTCGCATTATTTTTATCCACTTTCAATTTTAAACTAAACTTTTCAATCCGAACTTCACGTTTCAGTTATTTATTGAGATATCGGTTCAATATATTTTTCTCGCAGGTATTTTAAAACGATTAAGAACAGAAAGTTATAAAATAGATATTTAGAAAGTGTTGAAAGACAAAAATAGTATCCTGTTTGCCAGTATTTTTATTTATCCCTGAATTGATACGATTCTAAAATAAAATTATGAAACGTTTAAGTTTTAAGAAAGTCGTCAACATCTTGGAGATTTAAAACCACAGATATGTTTAAAGTTTAATATTTAAGTTAATTTCAGTAATAGAAAAAGCATTTGCATTTACCTAGTGACCGATTAGTCCTATGTATTTTAAATTTTTTATCACACAATAGTGTTCCAGTGTGGCTACAAAAATTTAATATCGGAGAAACAAAATGAAATACTTGTAGCCATTGTATAAGCAAAAAATTGTTGGCTTAAACAGGTTGGGTCAAAAGTCGGATCACGATTGCTTGGAATTTGGAATTGAAATGACCTGTACTACATTTATTGAGGTCTAGGTCTCAAGCCAGACGTGCAGGCTAGAGTATACAAAAGAAACGTATCGTTGTCGTGAAATTTAAAACGTAATGCAAAGATAAAGCGTGGAAACGCGTAGCGTGAAACAGTTATACAAAAGTTATCCAGAAATAAACTGCAAGGTTGTAAAGTTTCACGATTCTTCAACAGCTCCATATTTTTTTATCGTCGCCATAAATTATTTATGGCACAATGAAAATTTACGCTCACATTTGAATAAGTAAAAAAAAAAAAAAAAAAAAAAAAAAAAAAAAAAAAAAAAAAATCATGATTCATACTCGTAGCGCAAATTATAGTCTGAATGCAATAAAGACACACTGTGTTTCTCCAACGAACTTCAATCTTAACTTTAACCGTAATTTCAATTTATATGATTGAGAATTACCAAATTGCAAATTACGTACAATATTTCAATGTTTTTTATTCGACACGTTATTGAAATAGCGAATAGCTATCGCTGACGTGCGAAGCTGTTGAAACAATAATAAGAAAAAGAGTTAAGGTTCTATTTGTGGGTGGAAGTTTTTACGTCTGTTTGTCGAAGAAAATAAAAAAATCATGAATTTTTTATTTCATTAAAATTTATATCTCTATTTTCTTCGAGTAATGGAACGATAGATAAACGTTTCTGAATTCTGGCAACGAGAATAGAACCGAGTAGATATTTTTTTAAGTCCGCCATTTTGGTTCGGAGATCGTTGACCTGTATTTTTTACAAATAACGAGACACTGATAAAATAAGACAGTTCAAGCACCTTGGAATCATAAAAACTGGAATACAAACAAAAGACTGAAACGAATATTTCCGCTGATTCATGTTCATTGTAATTTATGATCTCCTTGCCACAGCTTATAGTCCGGAGAAAATGAATTAACCATTCACAGTTGTTGAAAAATAAGCTCTGCAATACTGTTCAACTGATACTATATCAATGTTAATTTTCGGAGCGGAAAGAGTAAACAGAATTTTTTTCATGTTAAATCAATTTAAAAATAATTGAGACACGATACAACGAGGTATAAATAATATTTCTTGCAACATCATTCGTAATCTTAATATCTGTATAAAATATCTTTAAACGATCTACCGATTTTAGAAATGCTTTCAGAACGTCAATCAATAAGCCTCTATCAAAATACTCCTATTAATCAAGATTATTCATTCTATACCCTCTCACAACAAAAGCTCCAACGATAAAACCAACTTCAAAACCGAGTCACACTCGTTCTTTGTTCACATTCATTCCACCATTACTACAATTGAAGCGTAACCTCCCTGTAATGGTCTAAATCCATTGAACTGTACTTAAGAAAAAGCAACCTTAAGGCTACACTGAATGGACTGCAGTTTAAAGAAATCATTTTATTCTACAATGCGTAATCTTTTGATGAAAGAGAGGTTAACAAAGAGGCAGACACTAATTCAATAAAAGAGCGTTCAATACAAGGGTGTCTCGAGTAATCCACAACCCCCAATTTCATTAAAAGCAAAACTTATATTAATATTTACGATACCATTGGTGAAAACCTACGTTAACGCGATTATGTGATGTTAATATATAATTATACACGTTACACGTAGTTATGCTTGTGCAACATAGCAATTTATACAATTTATATAACTCTTAACCACTTAGTACTCGTTTCAGATTTCTGAAATTTTATGATACCATAAACTTTTTAATAAAACCTCAACATATTTGTATTTACAGGATACTTTGTCATTTTCTACTTGCAAAATAATTTTTTTTACTGTTACAATTATTACCTTTTAATAAATTCGTACTTAAAATAACGATCCGAATCGAGGATTAATGAAACAATGCCAAAACGACTACCAAAGGGTTAAAATAGCCATGAGATACGAAAGCAATACTATAAGAACTACATTGTTATAACAATAATGGTTCCTGATTCATCCAAACTTAGATTTTGAATCAAGTTCAACCCTCCACGACTATTACGAACTCTGCACAGAAAATTTGCTGATAACCAACTTGGAACCAAGGCTCTTGTCAATCGATCGACCAATTTTAACGACGCTGATTATGGTCACCCGATTACCGTTCGATCGCCGGTTCGCCAGCTCGCCCACCTATTCGCGGTGCCAGCTTCGAATTATTTTGGTGCTTAAGGCCGCAACCAACCGAGAGACGATCGCTTGGCCGTCGCATAAGCAACATTCCTCCGCTATGGAATCGTATCGTATGAACGCGGTTTTACAATAATCCGCGACTCGCGTTTCGCCGAGATGAATTTTGGAATCGCCTGGCTGGAATCGATACCGTCCCACTCGAGGAGAATCGCAGTCCGCTCTCTGTGATTTCACGCGTGGAAAATTTGGAGAATGTTCGAACACGTTCGATTGGCATTTCGAGCATCGTTTTCGATTATTCCACTTTGCTCGGAGCATTAAAACGTTGCACGGTCGATGCGTGGGGCCAGACTGGTTTCTGCGGTCGGTTTTCTGTAATTATAATTGGGCGGGGTGGGATTTTATGAGAGGAAAATTTGGAGAATGTTCGGATATTCTGTTGGCATTTCGAGTATCGTTTTCAATTATTCTGGCTTGGTATGTGTTTCGTACGGCGTGGGAGGGGTGGATTGTTGGGGAGAAGTGGTTTCTGCGGTTGATTTTCCATGATTGTAATTAAGTGTTGATTTTAAGAGGAATTCACCGGTTTTAAATGAAGGGGAGTTAACGTAGGAACGTGAAACAGATTTAACCGTGGAATGCTTGAAACTCGTGTTATACGTAAGGAGAAGATAGTCGGAATAAAAGAATACGAGATAAATTTTCATGTTCGTTCTAATAATTATCGAGCAAAAACTGCACGAACTTATTGGACGCTTCGTAAATTAGAAACATCGTGTTGTAAGTACACGCGTGCAGAAAGATTGGAGAAAATGTCGGAGGAAACGCTGGTGTCTCCCTTGCCAACCTGTGTGTCTTGATTTAGGGAATGACTTTAAAGTATCTTTCGCTCGCGGCGCTCAACGATGCGTCGCCAGTGAATGACACTTCGCTTTTGAGCGAATAAATGACGATGAACCAGCAGTCGACGATGCAACCATGCGTTCGCGAGCATTTTCAGAATCTTCTTTGACCTTTCCTTCGTTGGTGCCCGCCCACCAGAAACATGAAAGGGAACATCAATCGGAGCTGCCTTTTGTTCTTAAACTCGCGCCACGCTTTGTTACTGCGTCTCGTTAGACCTTGATGACGCTGTTAATGACTTTACAGAAAGAGAAAAGGGAAAAGTGGAGTCGTAATATGAAAAGTTGTAAAAGGTATTATTATTATTAAAAGCGTGATTATTATGGAGCGTAGTTCCTTTGTTCCGATATTTTATTTCAGTAAATTTTCTGCATGTTAGAAGAAAAAAAGAATAGATACTTTATACCGGTAAATGTAATTATATTCCTTTTAAGAAAAGAAAAGAAAAGAAAAGAAAAAAAGAAAAGGAATTAAGTAAAGAAATTGGTTTGTTAGATCTTAATGCACAATAAAAGTATGGAAGTTTCTAGTACACTTAATTAATAAATTAAATGCCAGGAAGATAATAATGGCATCCTAAATGAAAATCCAATTAAAATTTCTGTCAGTTGCCGTTTCTTGCTCCGGTATTTCCGTGAATTCGAGAAAGATTAAAATAAACTTTCACGGATCCAAGGCATCGTTCGTTTCTTTAAATAACTACACCTCCAAGACCATTGTGCGTATTTTTACGCGCGAGATATCGTCCATTTAACACGATTCCCATTTCTTTGCAACGAAAAATTAAATTTCTGTTGTTGCAAAAAAATTCTGTTTATTTTCCAAGCCTCTTCTTGTAAACGAATATTAACAACTCAGCGATTCGATTAAACGTATAAAAAAAAAAAAGAAAAAAAAAACAAGATTAAATCACTGAAACCTCTTAACTAATTATAAAAAAAAGCTAACGCAATAATTACATTTCAAAGTAGCGTAAAAAAATAGAGCGATGGGAAGATTCACGAAACAGAAATCTTTCGAACAAAAAGGGAGCCATTAATGGCGTTTATAAGTAACTCCCGACAACGAAGGCGCCTTCTTAACGAACTTCAAGAAACTATCGAAAGCTTTACGAGCCGCGTTTCAACGTCGAGAAAATCGCAGCCTAATTGCACCTAAACTTTCCTGCCAACTTCATCAACGTCCCTAGAAGCGAAAGTTCGAACGTCGTGCGTGCACTCCAAATTCAAACCTGTTTCATTAACCATGCAATCGTGAACGAACATGAAATAGTAAATAATCATAAATATAACGCAAGCCTTGATTCAGTAAACACATCAAGTATCGAGCAAAATTAAAAGAACTGTTCAAATGTCCTTAATTAATTTTCATCCCACAAATAAATGACTACGTCCGCTTTTTTCCTTTCTTATCGATATAGCATTTATGATTTCACTCGATTTATTTTCCAGCGATTTTCTCTCCTGTTATCAAATTAAAATAATTAACACACTTTTTTTCATCGACCACTAAAAGATGGTAATAATAATAATAAAAAAAAAAGAAAAAAAAAGAAAAAACAAAGAAACAAGAAACTTGTTCCAAACGACGAAAGAAGAATATTGTTTCCTTAAACGTTCAGTCCACGTCTGACCCGAGTAACGCAATTTAGATACAGATCCGACAAAGGGGAGCTTGCAATAGACGCGATGTATCTTCGATCGAGAGTCGATGAGAGTGGCTTTCGCTGTTCCATCGATGTCAGGTGAGTGTTACCGCGAATAAAAAAGATATTAAGAAAGAAAAAAAAAAAAAAGAAAGGAAAAACGCGAAGATAAAGGATGAGAAATCAGTGGGATAAAATGGATCAAAGGGGCAGCGGGTATCGAGGAAGAAAAAAAGATTCATCGTGCACGATTCACCTGCGTGTATGGTGACATGCACGAATTTATAACACGACAGATAGGGCAGAGACAAACTCTTGTTTCGTGCGAATAACTCGCGACCACGTACGCAGCCTCGTGCGAGATAAAGCTACGCGAGCAAGAATTACGACCCGTACTGTCTTCATATTTCATCGGTCTTTCGTTATTCAATTACGTCACGTGCTACCCATGGGGCCTTTGACTTGGTTGGCCGCCGCTGCGCGATGGAACCAGACTTTTCTCGCGTTCTTTTACCTCTAGAATCTAGATAGATAGTAGCCGAGCGGATCCGAACAGGAGGAAGCAACCGCCTCCTTCCAAGAGATACCGAATTTTAATACTATTGTATAATAGATTTACGGAACCCGTCGATTTGACGATTTCAGATTTCATGCTTAAGTTCAGTAATTATGTGTGTGGAAAATGTACTACATTAAAAATAGAATTTAAATGCATGAAATGTACTAAATAAATCTGTTCGAATAAAAATCTGTCGATTTAAAATAAACACGGACTGATATTATTACAAGAAAAATGGATTTTAATATACTCGTGAAAATGGTCCAATCAATGCCGGTAAATCTAGTGTCAATAAATCAATTTATTATTAATTTTATACACTGCGCGGACATATCAACGCCAGAACTACCGAGATTAAAACGTTTCTAGCATAGAATTAAAAATAATATTTTGAAAAAAATATAAAATTGAAAAGAAGTAAATCTTTATTCATATTCGTTGCGAAAAAAACACACTAAATTCTGAAAGCTGCACTATTTTAAATTTATAGAATTTATATGAGAAATTATAAACCAGTTATTTTGACCGCTTCGGTAGTTCTAGTATCTATTATTAATAATCTGATTAAGAAGTAAATGTTGATTAAAAATTATGATCCACATCGAATAATAGAGCTTTGTTAAACACACCGAGTGTCCAGAAACTTTTAAGAAGGGGTGTACGTATTCTGGTTTGAAGCATCGGGTAGCTTGACCTTGAAGAACTGGTGTTTCACGGTAGAGGGGGAATATACTTGACGTCATGCATAAATATGATGAAATGTACAACTGAATGACCATGATTGATGAGTTTGAGCAATCTTTACTTCGGTATTGCAGGTCTTGGGATTCTTGACTCGTTACGTGAAATTTTACTTTCTTGGTTTACTTTCTTTCGTGTAATTTTTATGCAGCCGCTATTCGGTTGTCATTTAGAAATTAAATTGTAGCGCGTTTTAGAAGCTAACGTTAAAACTACAAATCCTAATAATCATAGATATTAATTTCAATTTCAAACAAATTCCAATTCCACAACTTCTAATTTCGTCCCTATTTCTCGTTATTATACCGAATTCGCGAAAACATAAAAAGNGTGGAAAATGTACTACATTAAAAATAGAATTTAAATGCATGAAATGTACTAAATAAATCTGTTCGAATAAAAATCTGTCGATTTAAAATAAACACGGACTGATATTATTACAAGAAAAATGGATTTTAATATACTCGTGAAAATGGTCCAATCAATGCCGGTAAATCTAGTGTCAATAAATCAATTTATTATTAATTTTATACACTGCGCGGACATATCAACGCCAGAACTACCGAGATTAAAACGTTTCTAGCATAGAATTAAAAATAATATTTTGAAAAAAATATAAAATTGAAAAGAAGTAAATCTTTATTCATATTCGTTGCGAAAAAAACACACTAAATTCTGAAAGCTGCACTATTTTAAATTTATAGAATTTATATGAGAAATTATAAACCAGTTATTTTGACCGCTTCGGTAGTTCTAGTATCTATTATTAATAATCTGATTAAGAAGTAAATGTTGATTAAAAATTATGATCCACATCGAATAATAGAGCTTTGTTAAACACACCGAGTGTCCAGAAACTTTTAAGAAGGGGTGTACGTATTCTGGTTTGAAGCATCGGGTAGCTTGACCTTGAAGAACTGGTGTTTCACGGTAGAGGGGGGAATATACTTGACGTCATGCATAAATATGATGAAATGTACAACTGAATGACCATGATTGATGAGTTTGAGCAATCTTTACTTCGGTATTGCAGGTCTTGGGATTCTTGACTCGTTACGTGAAATTTTACTTTCTTGGTTTACTTTCTTTCGTGTAATTTTTATGCAGCCGCTATTCGGTTGTCATTTAGAAATTAAATTGTAGCGCGTTTTAGAAGCTAACGTTAAAACTACAAATCCTAATAATCATAGATATTAATTTCAATTTCAAACAATTCCAATTCCAGAACTTCTAATTCCGTCTCTATTTCTCGGTATTATACCGAATTCGCGAAAACATAAAAAGTTCGCGACAAATGTTAGCTTCAAGATCATCGTGTCGCAACACGCGAACGAACGAGGTAAAAAAAGGCGACAATTATTTTTAAGCAGCCGCTATTCGGCTGTCATTTAGAAATTAAATTGTAGCGCGTTTTAGAAGTTAACTTTAAAACTACCAATCCTAATAATCATAGACATTAATTTCAATTTCAAACAATTCCAATTCCACAACTTCTAATTCCGTCCCTATTTCTCGGTATTATACCGAATTCGCGAAAACATAAAAAGTTCGCGACAAATGTTAGCTTCAAGATCATCGTGTCCCAACACGCGAACGAACGTGGAAAAAAAAGGCGACAAATATTTTTATGCAGCCGCTATTCGACTGTCATTTAGAAATTAAATTGTAGCGTGTTTTGAAGTTAACGTTAAAATTACCAATCCTAATAATCATAGACATTAATTTCAATTTCAAACAATTCCAATTCCACAACTTCTAATTTCGTCCCTATTTCTCGGTATTATACCGAATTCGCGAAAACATAAAAAGTTCGCGACAAATGTTAGCTTCAAGATCATCGTGTCCCAACACGCGAACGAACGAGGAAAAAAAAACGGCGACAAATGTGATCAGCGACCCAGCGTCCCTGGCTGAGGATGAAACGGCATTTGGCACAAGGTCGGCCGCGTATAGGTGCACCTTCGTTTTTTTTTCNAGGCGACAAATATTTTTATGCAGCCGCTATTCGACTGTCATTTAGAAATTAAATTGTAGCGCGTTTTGAAGTTAACGTTAAAATTACCAATCCTAATAATCATAGACATTAATTTCAATTTCAAACAAACTCCAATTCCACAACTTCTAATTCCGTCCCTATTTCTCGGTACTATACCGAATTCGCGAAAACATAAAAAGTTCGCGACAAATGTTAGCTTCAAGATCATCGTGTCCCAACACGCGAACGAACGAGGAAAAAAAAACGGCGACAAATGTGATCAGCGACCCAGCGTCCCTGGCTGAGGATGAAACGGCATTTGGCACAAGGTCGGCCGCGTATAGGTGCACCTTCGTTTTTTTTTTCTTTTTCTTTTTTTGCTTGCGCGCTGCGTGCAGCACACGCGCGCGAAATAAAGAGCGCACGCGTGATCGCGCTTTTACTTGTTCGCGATGACTTCACCGTCGCGCGTTTTCGCGCCTCCTTTCTACGATTCCCCGCTCGAAATCCCTGGCTTCGGACGAAACGCGCGTCACGTCGTTAATTAACGTTAAGTCACGTTTTCACTGATATATCACCGGGGAATTTATTCGAAGTTCTCGAAAGGAATCGATTTTAATTCCAGCCGTGACTTCGAGATCGGTTTGTAATTAATTCTATGAATTTTTCATATTTTATCGCCGCTTTTAAATATTCCTTTCTTTTTGTCAAGACAGTGAATATTGAACTTTTTGTTTGTTTATAAATCGTAGAACACGGTTGTGAGTTCTACGACAGAAAATGTGAATCTAACGCTTAATTTTGTTGCAAATTAAAAAATGAATCGAGTATTGTTTTTATGTTTAAAAAAATGTTTCTTTTTTTTATGTTTGCACGATCAATAGCAACGAAATGTATCGCAAAGCGCGTTTAGTAACGCGTTACGTGGCTCGTTTCGACGTGGAAACGCACCCTTAAAGCGTTTGTTTCGCGGTAGCGCGAGCGCATGCGCATCACGCTGCAGAAAATAAATCGCGCCAAGTGAAAGTAACGCTATACGCGCTGCAAAACGAAGCGTTGTGACACGTTGGCCCATTAACCCGTCTTCCAGGTGTCCATCGAAAACAATGTTAGAATCGTTTCGATTTTAACGCATTGTTTACTACTTCTGTTAAGAATACAGAGAAATAATGCTACTCATTATCAGGTAGAAATCGAACTGGCTACAGAGGAATAGTGGATACCTCGATGACAGAAATTTGAAACACCAGATAAAGAAATCGTAACAGGCTCATAGATTAAACGAATCCCGCAAAAGGAAAACACAGACAAAGAGGTAAATGAACACAGAGAGGAGTAAAGAAAATAGCGATTATACAAAATTACGGAGGAAACGAATGACCATAAAAGAAATCGCGAATAAAATTCGTAAAATTACAAAAGTACGCGTAAAAAAATCGAGGTCGCGTAAAATATGAAAACAAATAAAAAAGAGAAAGAGAAAAAAAAGAATCACGTAAAGAAAAAGATAGCGAGTAACAGGAATCCCAATTAAAAATAAAAAACATACTAATACAAGAAATCGAAAATAAATAAAATTCCACACACAATGAACACCGTGGAAATAGTTGCAATAAAAAGAAATAGCCGCTAAACAAAGAAATTACTTCAATACCCGCTAAAGTAACGAACAGACTTAAAAAAAAATAGGTATCACCTGCGATACCTCATCGTCCAAACACCACGGAGAAACGAATCCACGACATTGCGCAAACGGGAAGCGCGACGAACGAATTACTTAAGACGCAATCCTTCCTGACACGGCACGTAATTCTCTCGTGCAAAACGATCTCGTTCACCGCGACGATATTACCGTGCACGTATGCGTAATCGAACGATTACGGGAACGCGTGAAAAATGATACAATTCTGCATGGAGAGCGCCACGGTACTTGAAAGTTGACGAATTAAATCGCATTAAGTGAAAGCGAGCGTTGCGACACATGGCGACATATAAAATTCGTCGCGAGGCTAGGATTTGAGGAAGTAACCGGTAACGCGTCTGCTTTCTCGATTAATTTATAAATATCACGTTTGACTCCAACGAATCGCATTGCCTTCGTTTCGTTTCTCCTTTTTTTTCTCTCTCTTTTGTTTTATTTTCTTTTATTTTATTTTCACATGCACGCGCTTATGCACGCCATTGCTAACTGCTACGTCGAAATTAAAACGTGTCCTGTTTTCATTATCTCTCGATCGACTGATAAAAGCTTCATTAATTTTTACCTCGACGAATCGAACGCGATAAATGTGTAATATTTCGTTTTGTCTATCGACTGGAGCGATGAGTTTCTTTTTTTCCTTTGCGACTTATGATGGATGTTTCTTATGATTGGAACTGAATTGAGATGCGGGTTTATGTTGATGTAAAGGGAAATTGAACATCTCGTGGTTTCCGTTTCCGTATGTTTTGTAGAAAAGGTAATGATATAAAAATTTCTTGGAGTAATTCCGACATGAATTCGATGCGAAAAGTTGATGTAAAGAATAATCGAGATTGAACTTTATATCTCCTATCTTTTGTATCTTACAATGCTATAGAACATAAAGATGTATCTTAAAGGTGACCAAACATTTTAAATATTCCTGTTTACAAAATAGCTGACAGATAAATTGATAATATTAACTTTCGAATTTTCTTAATAGTTTAAAAAAGAAGTCACCTGTAAGATCTAGAATTTATCAGATCGTTTTATAAGTAACGAGAGAATTCTAAAAAATCGAGAATGAAATAGAAAAAGTGATTAATAAGTTAATTCAAAAATTGGGATAATAAAAGCATAAGAAAAATAAAGAAAAATAAAGAAAAATAAAGAAAAATATATCGATGATCAACCTTTCCAAATACATTATTTTACTGTATTATTTTACTTCTTTTTACCAAAATAAAAAAAAATATTTCCAGTATTTATAGAAATATTGTAATATGTAGCTTCGATCGGTCATATTCGGTCACCGGTGCCGTTGTAACAATTAATGTGGTGGGCTTACGAAGCCCTTTGAGAGCGGTTTACACAAACGTCAGCTTGCCAGTACAACTTGATCACGGGACGACAACTTGCTACGGATGATCCGACCGTTAGGAGAATCGCGTTAGACGTAAAAGCTCGTTTCTATGGGTGCGCTCCTCGGCGTAACTACTCGAGTAACTTTTGTCGACGATTTTTCGAAAGAGGAAAAAAAAATATACACCGTATCGCGATAACATGATGCAACTAGCCATAGGATCCATTTACGTAACCTGGAGATTAATCGAAACGTATTGCCTTCCGATGTTTCACGAGTTACGCGATTTTAAATGCCCGCGAAGCGTCGTCGATCGATCGATCGCGCAATAAGGAAGCGAAAAAAAAAAAAAAAAAAAATAGAAGAAAAGTGACAGAAGAATGGAAATAGAAACTTATGCGCGTAGATTTTGATCGAGATAAAACATTTATAGATCATGGCTGATCCATCATAGATGGATCGTTCGCTGGAGATTATTCGATGATGGTTTTATGAGTGTTCTATATGGTTGTGCAGCGATTCTTGTAAGAGATTCAACTTTTTGTTGGAGAGGAAAACGTTTGCTTCCTTGTGCAATTGAATGGTGTTATTAAGGGTTATTTTGTTACTTTATAGCGTTTGTGGTTATTATTTAATCAACTTAGGTTTTATCAATTATTATTTCTATACAAATGTATTTTTTTTTTANTGATCCATCATAGATGGATCGTTCGCTGGAGATTATTCGATGATGGTTTTATGAGTGTTCTATATGGTTGTGCAGCGATTCTTGTAAGAGATTCAACTTTTTGTTGGAGAGGAAAACGTTTGCTTCCTTGTGCAATTGAATGGTGTTATTAAGGGTTATTTTGTTACTTTATAGCGTTTGTGGTTATTATTTAATCAACTTAGGTTTTATCAATTATTATTTCTATACAAATGTATTTTTTTTTTTATTAATTTGTTTTAATTTATTTTTACTGATAATTAATTAAACGTATCATTGAATAAATTAATCAAGAAGTAGTTATTCTAATTTATACAATTTGTTAAAATATTTTAAAGATAAGAATTATAATTCTTGAATAACAAGAAAAATATTATGTTAAGCTTACATAAGATTTAAAACGGTTTGAAAAAAATATTTACGCGAGTGATTATTTAACGATGTCGACCTACGTGTAACAGCAAAAGACCTTTTATATTAGGAATATTACATTAGTGTCCTTTCAAGAAACCAACACACGCACAATGAAAATTGAAACAAGAAAAGTTTCACTTTTTTCTTCATAACTGATCCGATGGCTTATCAATGAAAACCTGCAACTCAAGTTCTTACTCAACTTTACTTTCAACACGCGTTAAAACTATCTTATGTCTTGAATACTATTATGTTACACATCGTTGAACTAATATCATATTTATCGTGGTAGTCTATACTTTCGCTACTAGAACTAGTTACAATCATTCATTTACATTTTGTTGCAGAATAACAAATTTTAACTATCTTCTGATAAAAACGTGTATTAATCAACAACGTTACAGTACTTACACAATACAGTACAGAAGGATACTTTAACACCAAAAAAAAAAATAATGAAAGGCGACCTCTCTCATTTTCTTTTAATCCTTCAATTAAAAAAAAAAAAATCTTTTTAATCATTCTATTTATCAAATTATTTATCATCCTTTAATAAATGTAACAGAAAAAACTGTTATTTATTCAACTATTTCCAAAGATTATTTTGAGAGAAACTTTTCTACGTCACTGTATATTCTAACACAAAAAAAAAACAAAAAAAAAACAAGAAAATATCAAAGCACACATTTTAGTCTTTTCTTCCATTCGTCTTGCGCCACGCGCTCGCTAATTACGCTAGAACCACCGACGCCAAACCGCGGTTTCGCGAAAAACGTGTTGTTACTCTACTTTTTTTTTTTTCCCACCAAACCGAGAGACTCCTCGCTGCGCATCGACGATCGTTCCCTCGTGGTAAACGAAGATCGATCGGCGGCGAATTAAAACCGTGGGGAAGGTTTGTTCCGCGTATCGCAATCGCGGCGGCGTTGCGAAACCGCCGCGGAGAAACGTCGAAATTCCGCGGAGCGCGGCTTAATAAACCGATAACACCGATGAACACCGCCGAGGAGTTTCTAATTGCTCGGCTGGATCTGGAGCTACCGTTGCGTAATCGCCAACTTTGCGGAGAGCTCGCGACTGGTTGCGAAATTTTTTTTACGTTAAAAAGTTCACGACGAGCTGGAATGCGCCGCGGATCGTTATAAGGGAATATTCGTTCGATCCGAACGTTTTCGACGATACCTTGGCTCTTGCGAACCGTTAATGGCTTAGAAAGCATCAAACGATCGCAGCCAGTTGTGGATTCGTTCGTTGATTGGGCAGAAAGATACATTTGTTCTGTGGATAAGTTCTGGAAAGGCGAAAGTTGTGAATGATAAGATTCATGCAACACGATTAATGAGAAACTAATGGATATAGATGTTGAATACTGATCTAGTGACGGTGATAATAGGAGCTATTATGGTAATCTCTTGCGATTTGATTTATTTGATTTATTTCTGTTCTGCAATGGAAGATTTACATCGGATACCAATAAATAACCGCCAAGGAATTGTTTCTTTTGTATCTGAATAAAAAATAATACATACGAAACACGAAACAAACGTATAAAATGCACGAAAATAGAACGAAATTCTTAAAAGCGAAATATAATTGAATCGTGTAAAAACCAGGCATCCGGCTAGTGACTTTTAACGTCTCTATGATTCAATATCAACTCCAACAGATATATACGTGAGAATAAATCTTAAAAGCAACAGATAGCGTTAGAGCGACAGTCCATAAACTTTACTGTCAGAGTTTACAGAGTCCTAACGAACGGACCTTATTTATAGCCACTTTATGAACTACCACTAAAACATAATTAATCGTCTTTGATAATTCTAATCCGAAACACAGCGTCTAGAAATAACGTATACGCTCGAACGTAAAAAAACAAAAAGAAGAACGGTGTTTCCATAGTTACACAGACCTGGTTACATCCAAATTCTTTTACAGGTTACAAACACGAAGGTCGCGTGTAGTTTTTCAACAGACTTAGGCATAGCGAATTAGTATTCCTCGGCTGGAAGGGACCTAGACCCAGTATCGGCAATGGAATTGCCTAATACATCGCAGTGTGGCAAGTAATGCACGGAATTGGGTTAGAAAGTTGTCGGAGTTCGAGATCGCGATGAAAATAGAGCCGTCGAAAGGGAATCGAGCGAACAGATAACTAGTAACAATAAATATGGGACGAGAAACGGTATAATTACGTGGAAAACGAACGGGTTCGTTTCCTCCGCGGTGAACGCCGCCATTTTTCTTCCATTTCTCCTTTCGATACCTTCCGATGGAACGACCATGACGATTGCGTAATTCCCGGGGAGATTGGTCATCGACGAACTCGTCGAATCGAAGACCAATGTGACACAGTGCGTTACGAGGATTTTCAACGCGGTTCCATTGTGTGTCATTTTTTACAGTATCCAGAATTTAGGTAGACATATTATTTTTGTGCGAGTACTAAAGTGAATTGTATGTTATTTCTTCGTTAACACAGAAAATCTCGAAATTACCAGGAAATTATAATCTATAAAATTAAATCTATAAAATGACCTTTGAATGTTTCGAACAGTAAAATTGTTCAAAATAGTGTAGATCAACTTTGGGAATAAATTGGAACCTTAAAACTTTAGTACCTTTATTATAAGAATGTCTATTATCACTTTTATAGACGATAAATAATACTTAACTCGTCCTTATGTTTCATCCCAAGAAATATTTGTTCCATAATTCTATTAATTTTCAGGCTCCGTATGAATTTCTTTTTTTAAATATCTTTAAAAAGACCTAGTCAAGTATAATTCTATGCGGTTGCTAGTGTACGAAAGTTCCTGGAATACTATAAACAGCCTCGAGANTGTGCGAGTACTAAAGTGAATTGTAAGTTATTTCTTCGTTAACACAGAAAATCTCGAAATTATCAGGAAATTATAATCTATAAAATTAAATCTATAAAATGACCTTTGAATGTTTCGAACAGTAAAATTGTTCAAAATAGTGTAGATCAACTTTGGGAATAAATTGGAACCTTAAAACTTTAGTACCTTTATTATAAGAATGTCTATTATCACTTTTATAGACGATAAATAATACTTAACTCGTCCTTATGTTTCATCCCAAGAAATATTTGTTCCATAATTCTATTAATTTTCAGGCTCCGTATGAATTTCTTTTTTTAAATATCTTTAAAAAGACCTAGTCAAGTATAATTCTATGCGGTTGCTAGTGTACGAAAGTTCCTGGAATACTATAAACAGCCTCGAGATTAATGACGTTGAGCAACAAGCTAAGCTGTACTCCTTTACACATCTGTAAAAATTTTCCGGTTCACAGTTTCTGTATCATAGTCTCGTATCATTAATGTATCTTTCATCTTTTGTGTTTCGGTGGTCTCAAACAATGCCTACAGAGACGTTCGCCTTCGGTTAATATCGTAAGCCATGGACGATGGGTCGAAAGAGGATTATCGCGTATTCAATGTTTCGAAAGTTTGTCAATGTTCTTAAGTTAATGCTTGACGAAATTTGCTCGGAAGGATTTGCGTCTCTAATAGACTCTCTAATAGAATACTATATTGGACAAAATCCACGTTATCCTATTCAACTTTCTCTCCTTTTTTTCAGTAAAATAACACAGAGAATGCTTTTTTTGACAAAGGAAAATTAGTTAAAAGAGATTTAAAGATGGGGTTAAGATTAAACGCGAGGATCATGGTTGAGACCTAGACTGCTGCGGCAAACTTTTACCCGAAATACTACAAAGATGTCGAATATACGTTAACGAAGAACTGGATCTTATATGTGTTAATGATATTCATGGATAATGAAACAGATTGCGAATCTATTTTCGTCAAAACTTGTTTCCTCTCAGAGTTTCTCGAAACGTATCCTCAGATTTGTCAGACGTTTCACGTACAGGATGCTATTAGAAAAAGAGGATCAAAGATTTTGGAGAAATTAGAGTTAAAATAATTCAAGTAAAATAAATCGTGGATTATACACTTGTATACCGTTCGTGAGTTATGAGAAATATAGCTGTTAAATTTGAAATAACTTAACACATTGTCACGTGATCGGGCAAATATTTAATTCCAAGAAATATTGTGTCATAATATTTTCCTGGATAGATATAAGCTTTATTTTTAAATTTCCGAGAAGTTGGGAAGAAATTAGAAGCTTCCTTAAAAATTTTTCTAAGATAGTCCCAAAATCTGAAATTTTATTTTATTTTTTATTGCGTATACATTTTTCGCAGTTAAACAATAATTATACAAATTCTCCGAATCTCAATATTTTTTTTTCATTCCTACGCTCCAAAATTCCGAACTCTTTCAATCTTTCTCCGGGTTGCTCTGCATCGCGAAAAAATGGAGCGATTCGCAGCTACTGTGCGCATAGTAACTGGAGTATGTACGCTTTGCTCTGGATAATCGCGCGAGACGCGACAGCGACGAAGGTTCACCGGTCGCATGCGAAATGAAGTCGATTTGGGTACGCGGCACAATTTAAACGAGCCATCGTCGTAGACAGGGACGCGTTCGACGCGTACGCACTTCGACACGTGATCCGTGCTGTACGCAGTGTGCTCGATATACATCTGAATGTTAACTGACCTTCGCGAGCGGTCGCGTGGACTCGCAGGTGGACAGTTTCACTATTTCTACATCCTATCTGGTACGAATTTTGATATTTCTATGGAAACACCATGTCGCGTTCGTTGATATCATTATTTTCTAACGACAAATGTTTTTTCGTAATTTTAATATAATTTAGGATATTTATTTCAGTTCTTTCATTACCAACGAATTAATTCGTTCCTCTTGATCAGGAAGTTAAGTTAAACGAAAAAAATTCATCAACCTGGTTACGCTTTTTATGAAAAATTGGTGTCCGACGCTTGAGAAAGACCGATGTCTGGTTAATTAAAATTCTACTAGGGATAAGCGATGGACGATTGATCTTAATGACCATTAAATTGGTTGTTTACACTCGCCCTAACACGATATTATATTTAAATGTCCCGATATACGCCGACAAACGATCCCTAATTATCGGAATGACGACTATGCGGTCGCCGCCATTTTGTCCTTAGCGACATTTTACGTCACAGATATAAGAGAATAAGTAAAAAATGGTCTGTTATCGTGTATGTACTATAATTTTCGATATTTTTACGGATCTTTTAAACAGTTATCCGCCGCGTCGAATACGCGTAAATGTTTGAAAACCGTTATTATTATCGTAGCTATAAATATTTGGTGCAGCAACTGCATTTAAAATTGATACAAAATCTTGAGGTTCCGGATTCCTCGATCCGCGGCGCAATAAAAAGATACGCTATTCGTTTTTATGATTGCTCGCACAATTATGAGGTAACAAACAGATAAATGTGAAATAAAACACGCGGATACAAGGGAAGGGGGAGAGAAGTGGGATCGCGCAGAAGGAAAATATTACCAGCAAGGAGAAAGAATAGAGACGCCATCAAACTTCTTTATTACGGAGCTCCTTCGACTATCAACCGATCCTACTAGATCCACCAAGCTCACCCAGAATTTACTACTGCACTTGCTTCACACGCGTGTTGGCACGCAATCGTCTAGTCCAAACAAACCGTTTACTAGCCCATTCATCGAAGGGATCAAGATTCCTCCTCGTGTTTTCGTACTTTTATCTGCAATAACGGTATCCCCTTGAAAAACATCCTAACCAGGCTAAAGCTAGCTGTACGCTATATCATCCCTTCCTTTAAGAGTCTCCGAGAAACGAGTGTGTGTGATTTTATCTTCTGGAAATTATTGTACATCATCGACAGAACAGTTTGGAGAATTTTATTCGTCTTGAATGAAACTCATTTTTATATATCAACCCTTTGCGCTCCATCGGCGCCATTACAATGACGTAATTTTCTTCCGAGGTAAAGTTTCAAGTAAAATTTCGTATTTTCGTTAAATTTTATATGTTTCGAAGCAAACAAAATTTAATAACTAAAAAATGACAAACGTTTATAATTATTTTTTTTTCAAAAAGATTAGGGGTAGCAAAGGGATAAATTGAATTACTAACATTCTTTCAAACACTTTCAACCAACCTTTCAATAATTTTTCACATACACGTTTTTTTTTCAAATATTGATTTTCCACCTCAAGCATAGCTGAAGGGGAGTCAAGTGAATAACAGTAACGTTTCGAGATTCAATTTCGTTTTTTTTGTCCGCGGATCAATGTTCTACTCCTCTACCGGAGCAGAAATGCCGCCCATACACGTGAAATTTATGCGTCATATTCAGAGAATCCGAGAAATTCGTGAGATCCGAGCGAACCTGTGTCAGGTGACTCGACGAACGATGTCATTTAATTCATATCGGATCGTTGGTTCGCCAAAACCTTTGGAAATATTTGTAACGTGGAAGGTTAACAAGGTTACACGTATAAGGTTACACCGTTCGCATTAATAAGCACGTTTATTTCTACAGGCGCGATATGGCTGCTCCATTTACATCCGTGCTGGATAAAGTGCTGAGTAAATGTTGTTCCTTCCTCAATCGAAATATTCATATTTTTGTTCTGTGTATATCTCAAATATACAGTTGCTGGAATCAACATAACGAGGCTGTAAAATCAGCACGAGCGTTCAAGAACTTATGTTGTGATTATTGGAGCAAAAGATTTCATAAATTTATAGAAAGACAAAAACCTACGAAAGTCTCTCGGCACCATTTTCTTCCTTTTTTTCTTTCCTTTTTGTTCATCATTGCAACATTATATTTCAAATGTTTTTTGTCACGTACAATGTGAAAGAAAGATTTTTCGACGCGTATAATTAATTATTTTTTTACTATTAATTAATTTATGAATTTATTGCTTCTATATAAAAAATGTACAAAAATTAGATGAACTTATGGAAATAGTCCTGGGTCTTGAGGTGTTAATCGTTTTGACAATTAAAGGGTTAATTTGTGATCTCCCGATATTATTTCCATCAACCATTCACTTCTTTTTATACATTTGTAAATGTATGTTTTTTTTTCGTGTTTTGCACTAACAAGGTCATTCGTGATGGAAAAGTAAACGGATAAACAGAATAATTGCTAGAGTAAATTGTTTTATGGATGACGTGATTTCGAGGAACATCGTTTCAATCGTTAAGTTATTGCGGCGTTAAGCGTGATTTTTTTCTTCGACTTTTTTTTTTTTGTTATTCTTCCACTGATACAGCCGTATTGGATAATTGTTTACAGTGATCAGATAGGAAACGGAGTATAATCAAAGAAGAAAAAAAAAAACATTAATCTGGAAGACTGATTTATTGGACCTTGCATGTTATTTAATTGCATCGCAATGAACTGATAAGGAATCGCGAGAAAAGGATTACTGCGGCGTCGTGAATTTAATTATGATTTAAAAAGTCGAGAATTTAACTTATCGTTGCACGATAACACGCTGAGCTTCCAGAATTGGATTTAATTGCTCAAACGATATCAATCGTTCTCTGTCACAATTAAATGTTTTACTATTACAATTAAACACGTTGGCTATATATCCACCTACCGTTCATTAAGTT
>SMSQ01026003.1:309582-321677 GCA_019453375.1 Ctenoplectra terminalis
TTTTTTTTTTTTTTTATACAAATAAGTCTGCATTAATCTCCGGTAGTTCTAACGTTAATATTTATTCCTTCCAGTACAGAGGGTTGCGACACGAAACGCAATTAATCGGATGGAGAAGTATCAGGATTGCGTCATCGGGCGAACAGTTTCAGCTCAAGAACAAGTCATTTTGCACGGTAGCCTAATTCGGCCTCGAGCGAGCGCGATTTCAATACGGTGCTCGTTGATGCACCGATTAGTGTGTCAGTAGGTTGCCGATTCAAATTGCGAGTCGGCCAAATTTGGCTGTGCTTCGAGGTCGGGGTTCCGCGTGCTCGCGTCACGGCACTGCGTGTCACGATCATTGTTGGGTGTATTCGTTTTCAAAAAATATCGATAAGAGTTACATCGTTGGAAAATGAATACTTGATACATTTTGAAGACTTGTACAGATTTCGAATCCTTCCATTATTTTTTCATTTTTCATTTTTATTTTAAACTCGGGTGAATCTCACCGAGGCTTCGATCCAAATTTTTGCCCGATAGAAGCAATTGTTCAATATTAATATAATTTTGTTGTTTCATGAAGTTTTACGTTTCATCGTGAATAAATGGTGGAATAATTATGCGAGATGTAAAGTAATATAATTAAAAATTTTCGTGGAATGCTGTTAGAGAGCCACTGGTGTGATAGTAGAAGTGAGGCCACGATATAATTTCGCGTCGAGTACAAGACGACTCTATGCATATTAATAGTAATATGATAGTTACGAATGAAACAGTTGGTGTACACTTAAGATATTCGAGTTGGAACTTGTCATACCTGTTTTCTTTTTAACGTTTGAAATTTAGGAGATACGCTTCAGTGATTCCCATTTCTATTGTTCATGCGATAAATATCTGACTGAAGCCGTTTTTTATGAAACTCGAAGAAGAAACATGTTTATAAAATGTGTAACACTTTCAAATTTTTATAACGTGGAATAGAAATTTTATTAATCTATCTAGCGGTCAGAAAAGAGTAAGTTCCGTGATACACATTCTTGATTTGTTCTCTTTTTAAAAATTTTATCATCATATCTATAACTTATATGCATTTATCGATATCGAAGACGGTTTATTTGATATTTTATTCTTGCAATTCGTGAAATGTAACTTTGAAATAATTTAACGTGAATTGTAGAATTCCAAAATTCCAAAATTCAAATATTTAAAAATTTGAAAATTCAAACATTTGAAAATTTGAAAGTCTGAAATTTGAGAATCTGAAAATTTGTGAGCTTAAGAATTCGAAAACTAATATAAACGCTAAATATCCGCTATGCTGGAGAAAATACCAAACGAAAGATTGAAACACATTTCGAATAATTTCGATGGAAGGAAAATACATACGTAAATGGCAATCGTAATCACACATGAGTGAAAACACCGCTTGTCGGCGGATTTATCAGCGGAAAGTCCGTGAAGTATCAACGTAATTACGAGTCTGCGAAAAATGAATCAGTCTCCGGTCTCGATGCAATTACACCACTTTTCGCGACACACTTTCCCGTATTTTCTTGCCGTTTTGTCATGGTGTTATCGGTTTTATGCGATAACCTCGCCGGTCTATTTAAACCGAAAATAAATACTATACACAATTGCAAAAAGTGTAGCGATAACAACTCGAGCGCAAATTTCGTTTCAAGGAGATGGTTTCGTTCGGCGCGTATCAAATTAAATATGGACACATAAATATTGTGTGAAATTTAAACTAAATAATTATTTACGATAATAAATCAATAATTAACCGTCAATTGTAAATCAACGTTTATAAATCATTTTATTTCTTATTTTTAAATAATTACTGGAATATTGTAAGAGAATATCATTTCTACGCGATATAAAAATGAATTGATATTTTCAAATTAAATATTTCCAACTGTTTCGTAATTCTCTTCAAAAATAATGAAAAACGTTAAGATTTGCCAATTAAAGAATCAATTAATTGACAGCGCTGACAAACAGCTAGAAATCAGATAAGGTTATCGTACGATACCATTTTAATGCATATAAGTTATCAGTAATATTATTCTTTTTAGCAATGCTTCGATATCTTAGAAACCAGACGTATGAAAAATTTATCCGTATCGAACAAACGTGTATTTCTTAACATTGTAACGAGTACTTGACGTCATGGAGTATTTTTGTAAACTGTAATAATAACGAAACAAATGCTCAGGCAACCCTACATCCCTCCCGGTTTAAAATAAAACCAAACGCAATAGGGTATGGTGCAAAAAATAAATGGAAAAAATAAATGAGACTATCATTATCAGATAATTCGATCCACAACTTATTTCTCTCTGTCGCTTTTTCGTTTGTGCAAATTCGAATTTACGTTTCAACAATTATAATCGCTTTTTTCCCTCTAGCTCACGTACACCGGAATTATCAGTGCCATTCGTAACACGTGTGGAGCAATAATGATTTAACAGTAATGACTAACAATTGGTAGATAATGAATAATGCATGATAATAGTTACCGGGTAACGGTCATCGACCAATTCTCATAGGTAATAGTAAAATATCGTCGCTAATTACCGTTTCGATATCGATTCCGTTCGAACACCGGTTACAATTCGATGCCGCTTTGTGCGTTTATTTTACCACGTTCCGTAGCGAGGGTAAATTGAAGTAAATCAAAGTAAACAGGGGTGGATCGAGGTAAATCGAATAAAATCATGGATAGAACGAAATAATAGAATAATCCAGACGACAGAGGAATTATTGGGGGCAATATCTTTTAGAACAGGGCACAGATCACATAAATTGAATGAATTAACGGGGCAGTCCTAACGGCAACGAGGAAGAAGAATCCGAGGATGCGATGGCGTGGGAAATAATAAGAAAAAAAAGATTATCGATGACCCGACGAGGGGTTAAAAGGATTCAACGCGTCAGTCTGCCGGGGCTCTTTGCAATTCAATTCGTGTCGGTCCCGGTGTGTGCCTTTTATATTTCGTTGTCGACCACATGACTGTGACGTAAGCCACAAGACCTCCTTCTTCCGAGGAATCTCGAGAAAGGGGCCACGTTCGCCGATAAACCTTCAGAATTCTATACGCGAAAATTCAAACGAAGAGGTTATCTTCGATCGAACGCTCGCAAATGTCTGCTATAGATACAGCAAATGTTCTCGGTTGATAAATTCCAGTTAGAATAATCCGTGTGTATTTACATATTTACACGAACAATATTTCGATGGATGGTGAGAATATGTTCAAAGAATCATTCGAATAATATTATCTCTTTCTTGATATTTTAAATGCTGAAAGTATAGATATCGCAAAGAATAAAGTATATATTCTTTTTTTTTTCTCTTTTTGCCAACGATTACACTTTCTTCGAATATAAGTTCATCGACGATACAAGAAATAACGCGTCAAACTGTTTTCCAAAGACAATCGCTATCTATCCCGTGTTCCTAACCTCAACGGATAACTCCATTTGTCACGGGTGCTGTACTCATGAATTTACCAATGTATGGTAATATCGGTTAGGTTAACGCTCCTCAGAGTCAGAATCTTTCGTTTGTCGAAGCAAAGCAACTCTGAGAAATCGCGATGTCGAGTTGTCGAATGTGCAGCCCCGTAATCGCGCTGACGTCATTCCGAAGGGGATAATGAAAATACGTACGATGAAAAACAAAGAAATTAGCCTGTGCACCTGCCGCGATCGTTCCAAGGATCGGGAGAACCGTGCTAATAACATGCTCTGTCCGAATGCACAGATGTTGCATTAAATTACGTCTTTGGACGCGCAGCATAGGTTATACATGCGTTCGATGGCATCGAATTATCCTTATCTCAATGTTATCGATCTATTTGGTTACGCGCTTGATGTTTTCGCGCTCGTGATTCGTGGTTCATGCATCGCGGAAAATGGTGAGTCGCAAATAATTCCAGAGAATGTGTTTTAACAAATAGTAGCGTGTTATGTGACGATGCGCGAAACCGCATGAACAAGATACTTATCGCAGCTTAGCCAAATATACTTGTTTTTGTGGAAAACGATAGCGGAACGTGCTTTTCGTCTCTTTGTCTTTCAACTCAGCCTGTCCCACTCTTTGTCTTCGATAACGGCCGATCGAGACTCGGTCGTGTCGTTCCGATTGCCGTTTGCTCGGACGTGGCTTCGATATAAAATACGACTTTTGCTTGGAGTACACGATACATTTTTTTTTTCTCTTCTGTATTCGTACATCGGATCCAGACTGTTAAATAATTTTTCTTCGCAACTTATGTAACGTTCAACGGAAATTCTTATTTCTCGACCATAGAGTATATATTTATAGACGAGGAACTGAAAGAGAGTCGATTACAATGATCTTTTTTTCGCTCAACTTTTTTGTAGCGAATAATAGAGCCGGGAAGGCAACTTCCTACGAGGTCCGTTTCGACGTTCGTGCGATATGCGATATTAGCGGAAAATTGGAGAAACGTCGAGTAGAAGGAGACACTTAATCCAGCTCTGTTTATCACGATGGAAGAAGAAGGATGGGAAACGAGTTGCGACAAAAACAAGATAGTACGATCGAGCCCGAGAAATCACGGCCAAATTTAGAGCTCAAGGTCCGATTCCGTTCGCGAAACTAGTATAAGTGGGGAAAGAAAAAAAAAAAAAAGTTATTTCAATTTCACGTATCAAAATATTAATCACGAACCTTGTACGTCCATTATGAACTGGTGCAATCGAAATATAATTGTGAAACAACGACGATTGATCGAACAGAGCCCTAAACCTCTCCTCGTGTAATACATTTCCATCAATTTCCACCGTATTGTTAAAAAAGCAATCAGGCCTCGAATCAGATTCAATTGGTTCCTCTCTCGTGTCGTTACACGCCAAAAACACGAGTAAAAATAGAAAACAACTTAAACAGCCAAATGATACACATATGAACCGAAGCATTCGATGAAAATGATCGCCTCGAGTCTTCGAGAGCGGTCGTTATCGTTGTCTCATTCTATCTCACCGGTGGAGCCGGCAAGTGCGAACGAGAGAGCGAACAGAGCAATGGAGTAAAAGAGACACAGGGAGAGATAGAACGAGAGAGAGCTAACCGCACGTTCAATGGCTTTTGAAGCAGACACAGATGTGTTGGTGCGAATCTATGCATGCAAGTTGAATTTATGTGGGTACGTCCTTCGTATGCCCGTGCCTGTCGCTGTTTGCCAAGCTGAGCGTAATGTTGACGAGGAAGAAGGGGAACCAAGGGGGAGAACGAGACAGACAGTGGGCAGGGAAAAGGACACAGCGCAAGTTTTACGTACCCGCGTTCCACTTGGTTACAAAAGACTATTTTCTGTCGCTTAACGTGGAATGGCGTTAAAGTTATTTAATAAGAACCGCGCGTTTTTTCCCTTTCTTTTTCTTTTTCTTTCTTTCTTTCTTTTTTTTTTTTTTTTAAACTCCGTCTCGAAACAGCTTCGCCACATTAACGGACAGACGGTACAGTATCACACGTTCTACCGTCTGGAACAAACGATATTAACTTCGTTTCGAAGACTCGAAAGTCTCGTCGACCGAAGAAACAGGATAACATTACATTTGGAACGGTTACGCGAAATCCATTTACGCAAATTTTAACCGAACAGTGGAACAAACGAAAGGTTTGAATACACTCTGACCTACACGATTTATCCCGTCACTTTTACCCGCGAACGTTTACGTCACGAACTATATAATTGATTGCTCGGCAGTAACGCCGCAACATCTCGAATAAACAGCATTAATTTTGTTTTTAATGTTTTCGCTGCAGCGTGTTTAAACTGAAAAACAGGTTTCGCATAATTTACGCTTGTAAATTGTACCTGTGTCTATGAAAATATGGTTCGGAAAGCGGTGCTCGTAAAATTTATCGTAAACCGGTGAACTGCAAACAGATGGCGTTGAACGTGTCAGTGTTCAGCCATATTTTTACTTTCGAATTCCACTCTAAATACTCGCGATAAAGAATTATTCTGCTAAGAAACGTGTACGATTGAAACTCGCAATCGTTAAAAAAAAAAAAAAAAACGAAAGAAAGAACGTTCCGAGATAATACTCTGAATAATCTTGCCTATTGCAACGTATTTCGATCGAGTGCCAAATTTAGTGAACAAGCTTCTGACTGTAATAGATAGCTTCTTAAAAATACCTATCGATTGTCTTTTATCGCGACCGAGTATGAGATCAATCCATTAATCACTGATCGCCGATAATAATTATTTGCACGATTACACAGATATCTCTCTGCGGTTAGAACAGTCGAGAAAAGACAATACTCGATGCAGGTGTCCCGTCCGTCTACGTATGTCGACCCTGAACACTTCGTAAAACGAGTCGTCGATGTATCACGACCGAACACGAACGAACGTGCATCCGTGTGTGTTCGCGTATGGGCGCACAGGTTATTTAAAGAGAGAAACAGAGAGAAAGAAAACGAGATAAAGGCGCATGGACAGAGGTACGGTGCCAAGGTAAAGAAAGTGAATTTCCGTTTTCTCAGCGTTCCCTAGAAGGCCTCAGCGAGCCGGAAGTAATTACGATCGGATTTCTAGCGTCTCCCGCTTTTGCTAGACGAACCAGAGAGAACTCTGTGGCCATGCTGGAGCGTATACTGGTTACCATCTATCATGGCTAACGACTGTCGGGAAGTCGTTCCTCGATATACCTCTCGGTATCTCCGTCTCATCTGTCTATCCCCGAGCGACCTTTCCTTTCTATTGGTAAAACCGAGAAACGACCGCGAGAAAGGCAGATCACGGACGGTCGTCGAGAGTATAGCCTCGGCAAAGAGGCGAGCGATGATCAGTTGTTCTCCTAAACGCGTGTTTTTCGTCGAAACGATGCTCTGGCAACACGCTCAGCTGCGAGTGTCACGATGGATGTTTCACGTTTTAATTAACGCGACCACGATTAGATCCTCGACGCTTGACGATCCCATTTGCGGACGATTTCTTCGTCGAAAGTGAACGCGAATGAGACGGAAACGTTCCCATTGGGGCGAAAGCCAGATGGCGCTGAACGAAAGATACTTTTTTTTTTTTTTTTTTTCCAAGACGAAGGAAGAAAAAAAAATGAAGATAAGAGATCAAAGATAGGGGTGTACAAGGCGAAAAAACAACGGTACGTTCTTTGGAACGCCCAAAAGAATCGACCCACTAACTCGTTGCTTGAAAGAAGCCGTAAATAGCGTACGGGTTTAGTTGAGAGAGTTTCTCTTCGATTTCGTTGCACCGATGCATTGGTGCGCGGTCGCTGTGACTCGCGACAACTCGTGCGCGACAAATTATTACGTTTGTGCATTCGCGTGTGCTCACAACAATTCATCGACAATATCGAGAAACAGAAAGAGAAAAAGAGAGAGAGAGAAAGAGAGAGAGACCCTGTCCTCTTCTGTACCCTAAACTCATCTCCCCACCAACCCCCCAGTCCACGTTCTTATTATTATCCACAGCGCAACACCAACGTTCACGATTGCGCAACGTCTTTTATTAGCAAACTCGCAGCTAAGGCGGTCGCGAAATCGTCTGATCGTTTCTTCGTTTGTATGTTGCTTCAACGTTCCGAGTGTACGAATTCCGCAGAAACGCGGATACGATCGCATCTCTTTCGAGCGACGATGATGTCTAGGTCGCTATTAACTGTATTACGCTCCGCGTCAAGCATCGGGAAGTCCTCCTCGAGGACATCTTCGTTTCCTTCGATACACTGATGCGTACGTGTATGAATGGAGCTTCTAACACAATCTTTGTAATTGGTCGAAGAAAACTTTGGTTCTTAATTCGTTGCGAATTTTGATCACCGGATGGTCTCTGTTTCGTAACAGATTAATATTCGACTGATTTCTGAGATAATGATTTCATGTTCTTTTATGGGCATGTAACCAACGGTTTGCGAGACGGAGCGAGATATTTAAAGACGTAGGGAAATCCCTTATGAGTCAGTGGGTCAGTATATTTTCCGTCCAGCGCTACCGTCTCGGTTAGACGACGCGAGAATTTTTTTTTTCCAACACGGGTTTACCTTGAACGTCTGACAAAAAGAAGTTGAAATTCTCGAGAGACAGTGCTCGGAGAGGGCCTTGGAACCGATGCACGGAGTCTGACAGACGCGTCGCGTCTCTCTTCTCTTTTTTTCCGTGGAATGCGCGCGCGGGCGCGCGTGCTCCGCCAGACGCGACACATATATGCGCATGAAATGAGATCTTGATCGTGGCAGATCTTTCCGCTTCGAAATTATACGTCTCGTCCGATACAGTTACTAATCTTCGACGGTCTAATCGGCTCTCAATATATTATAATTACCAGACCTTTGAACTCATATTTTTTACAGTCGCTTATTGCACGCTTATAGTCGCGTAGCTTGCATATATATCCACGTCGGTTATATACGTATACATGTACAAATATATATATATATATATATATTCTGAATTATGTTTCAATGATCCATACGAGGTGTCGGAGGCATGCGTATCCACGGACACATGTGTCTGGGATTTCTCCGTTCTTGCAAAGGGGGCAACGTTCTGCGCGTGCGTGTCGCCCATTTCTCTATGACGATCAAGAGGCCAGTAATCAGGCTACGTCATTTCTCTACCGGTCATCGGAACCGATGACCTACCGCAAGCAACTCGCACACGAGTCTCTTTCTCCAAGATTCGCTATCTGTTCACGTGTCGTGCGTGGTTCACCTCCCTTTTCACTTCTCCTTCGACAATATCAGAAGCGATACAACGACGAAGATATATTTTTCGATGGTTTCTTTTCCGACTCTATTTTCGAGAGACGAATAATAATCTGCCGTGAGCCTCGCTTAACGTCGAAAGTACGAGCCATAGAGCCTATATACCTCGGAGCCAGTTCGCGAGTGGCTGATTCTACCAGCCGTTGGTCGTCTTTATATACCCACGAGGCGGAGTCACGTGATACTCCACCACTCGGTGATTCTTGGAGCGCGCCGAACGGTGTGCAACGGTGCACGCGTACGTATACGTCTCACAACCACCACGAAGAATCATCGACGCAGCCTAACGGCGCTGCTAACGTCGGCTAAGCGCATCGAGAGCAGCCACGAGGTTGGCGAGTGCGTGCGCCACCAGCGTAAAGAGGAATCGTGCGGAAAACGCGTTACGCGGTCACGATGCGCGACGCTTCTCGCATATATCGTGCAAAATTGCTGTAAATCGTCGTGGAAACTCCGCGAAAGTGGCGAATAAATATTCACCGGGATGATTTGCACGCGCGGTACATTATAACGTCTCTTAGGGTATACATGTATATTTATGGTCTCGTTCGTAAGATCCCTTGTTACACCGAGCGACGCTGCGCGCTCGTGTCTAATATTTCACGCGTTAAACGTGACATCGAAATTCGATGCCGACCCACGGATTTTATTGTGTACCATTTACAGCAAACGTTCACCGGCTAATTTAAAACGCGGCGCTAAATGCGCCGTGGTTAAACACGCAATTGGTATGTCTGCTTTGTATCAATATTTGCACAAGATCCGGGCATTGACGTAAATCGATAATACTTTACTCTACTTTTTCGTAAGCATTTTCAATAAGCAGTTTCAACTTCAGAGATAATATATTGTGCAAATATTAGGTGCGTGAAACAATGGTATTTTTACTTTTCGAAGGAACAGCTTGAAAAATATTTTAAGCCATAAAAAATGTATGTAATACACATGGTTGGTAAATTTGATACATCTAACAGGTTTAATCGTTCCAAGTAATTACCTTATAAACGGATGTAGGATTATTTTCGAGTTTCACAAATTATATTCGTAATAAAGATTTTATCCCTGCGTTCAACGCTGGAAAAAATAATAACCATTGAGAAAATTATCAGTTTCACGCGCTTGTAAGGGAAAGCAGGGTAACGATGCCTGCTGGGTAATCCCGCCTAGTTTTGTTACAGAAAACAGTGTGACTTGAATGGTAACGTTACGATTCTTACATCAATGGCCGTTCCTTGCAACGGTAAAAAGAATTAAGGTACTGCCACGAAGAGACTCGGTTACAACCTTCTCTCTCGTTTCAAAAAATACTCGTCTCAATTACAAAATTGCTTTTCATTTTCATTGCAAAACTTTGCGTGGCCAATTTACACTTTCCCCGTGTTTAACCTGTTTAGAAACCGGAGTATAATTCCGTTTCGAAACGTAACTTCGTTGCGCGTTGAGGATAGAGGTAGACCTGCCTATTTTTGACACGAAGCAATCATTTCGAAAGGATTTCAAGAAACGGTAAAAGAGTGAAAAAAAGAGGTAAAGGAAGATGATGAGAGGAAGAAGTGGGTTCGGGTTACGCTGTAAACGACCTTAAAGGCGGGTCGAGGAGGCGCAGACCGTTGCGATAGTAACCTACATAGCGCCGGCAGGCACACGGGACTGCTTAGGCTTGTTTACAACGAGACGATAGCACCGAAGACGAGTCGAGTTACGGTTATGAATCCACCGAGCTCTGATTCTCACATCTACGCGTCACTGATGTATTGTCTCCATTTCGTTAACATGCCTCTCCATTAATATTTTACATCGCGTACCGTGTTCGAATCAAAAATACAGCGGTACCTGTCCTCTCTTCTGTTATTTAATCGCACTTTTTAAATGCTCAACCTAACCTATCGGTTTCCACGTTTTTTCACGTTCGGAATTAATGGTAGTAATTACATAAATGTAGGCCATGGTAAGTATAGTAATATACATTTGAAACGATTACGACTAATTATTGATATTATACGCTTGCATATCGAGATCAAAATATCGTTATAAATTATTCTCATTACACGCATGAGTCATCCACAGGAAACTTCATTATACACGAAGTACTGGTTTATTGCATAAAGTTCATCATTGAATAATATGTTTGGATAATAGAATCAAATAATACAACATTAACTTTGCACTCTTTCCATTCCACCGGCGTTAAAATGGCGACACGTGTAATTTTATTCAGAATTTATGTCTTCGGTTAAATTTTGTATTTCAGTCGATTCACATTTTCTTTTTTCTCACTAAAACAACATTTCAAGTTTTTACAATAGTCTAATACCATTGTAAAANGTCGTAATTTATTTTAAGCAGACAAAATTCTGGCTATAGAGGGTTAAAGGAAAAGTTCAGAAGCGCAAAGGATTAAATACGATATAGAGTAGGTGTATTTCAGTGCACCTTAAAATATCAAGAGCCAAGTAACAGGTGGAACAATTTTGAGTNCTTCAGTCGATGCACATTTTTTTTCTCGCTCTAAAACAACATTTCAAGTTTTTACAATAGTCTAATACCATTGTAAAAATATACCAATACTATACTAATTTCGTTTAGTTGTCACTGCGCTATTAAATTTGATTACTGTATTACCGTAGCGNCAATTTCGTTTAGTTGTCACTGCAGTATTAAATTTGATTACTGTATTACCGTAGCGACACCACGATCCATCTACAATAATTATTGGTTAAAATATTTTCAAATCAAAGTGAAAAACTGTGATCAATCGTAATTTATTTTAAGCAGACAAAATTCGGGCTATGGAGAGTTAAAAGAAAAGTTCAGAAGCGCAAAGGATTAAATACGATACAGAGTAGGTGTATTTCAGTGCACCTTAAAATATCAAGAGACAAGTAACAGGTGGAACAATTTTGAGTCGAATAAATTCCTTGCAGACAATAACACGACATCGTGCGCATAAATCCTCGATGCAAATGTTCTGTAAATTGAATCCCGCGATTAGGTGGCGCACGCATTCGAAAGCGGAACGAAAATTTCAACGCGTCAGCGCGAGTTAACGCAAGGTGCATTTGCAATGATTATGCAATGGCCTCTCTTTGCATAGATACGTCTGTGTGTGTGTAGGACAGTTGCCTTCTCGCTTAATCCGGTATCACGTATCCGTGTTTCGATATCGCGCACGTTCCGTGTATTTCAGTGAAAGAAACACGTCGTGTTTGGTACGACGCGATGAAACGCGACCACGTTCTTGCTTCTATCTTCTAGTGGGTTACTACGAAGGGGAAATCGGAAATCCCGAGGACGTCGAGTCCAGTTTTTCTTCGTTTTCCTTTTTCTTCTTTTTTTTTTTT
>SMSQ01026003.1:322067-349079 GCA_019453375.1 Ctenoplectra terminalis
TTTTTTTCTTCTTCTTACGGAGAACGAGACCCTTAACGATTTCAATGTCGCACAAATTCTATGGAGATTTTTATCGAGTGAGGTTAGGAACTTCGAAACAGCTCGCGCCATATGTCGCGCTCTATAACCTCCTTGCACGTTATATATTATTCAAGGCTGCATTCTTTGCTTCGCTAATTCTGTAGATACCGTTTATTCGAGGAGCTAAATATTTTCAGCGTATAAATAAATGGTGTATCAAATATTTATATACTTTTAGAACGAGTGCAATTAGTAATATGTTCGAGCAAAGTTCATGTTTGGGTTGGAAACAGAGTGAAACGGAAAAACAATTTTCATTCTAGAGCGGCATTAACACCAAAACTACCAAAGCGGTCAAATATGAACCGGTTCGTAATTTTTAATACAAGTTCTACAAAATTTTCTACCATGCATTTTTTTTCAGTATCTTCCGTGATTTTTTATTAATTATACGGTTAAAGATTTGTTTCCTTTGTATCATGTGTTTGTTTTAAACATCTGCTATTTTGATTTTTATGACAGAATTAAGTGTACTTTAATCCTCGGTAGTATTAGCGCTAAGCAAAGGTTGTGAATCCCCGGAGAAGCTTATCTAGTAGTTGGGGATTACTGACTCGTTACAATTCGTTGCGTCAACGATGACAAATGTTGTGCAAGAAACAGATAAGACACGCGTATTAAGTTTCCCGGAAAATACGGGAAATATTTAAAAGGCAGCAGTCTACATTATCGGCAGAAGAGAACGCCGACATGAGAACCTTCGATAAACAGAAACTTGTACTTTGCACGCTGTCACGCGATTTCATGGATTATTGTTTGTACAGCAACAGCTGTTTCTTTCAGCATTGTTTTGTTCCCTATTTTCTTCTCCACTTTATCGCAACGCACGTTTAATCATGGTCGACCGATAAACGCCTTAATTTATCTCTTGTCTGGGTCCAATTATCGTCCACTGATTGCTGAAAACCGTTCGAGAATTTATTCGAAGATAAAACCGCCTTCTGCTTATAAGGACTGTTTATTAATAAAAGTATCGACTCTTCATCGCTCCGAATGGAGTTATGGACTTGAAAAAATATAATTTCTTTTATCGCTGTAAAAACGACAAAGTTATAACCTGTTATAAAATTTGATTTCAGTATCATATAATTCAATTTATTTGTAACATTGCGGATAAATGTTTTATTTCAATCTTCAGCCCTTTCTTTAAGTTATTTTAAATTTTTCACTCTATCAATTTTTCAATTTTTTAATATTTTCTTTCAGTCGAGTTCTCTGTTACAAAACTCAATCAATAATTATAAGGATCATAAAGCGATAAACTGAACTTAATTGAAATTCATACCACGCTAAACATAGCGATAATACAAAATACAGAAAACAACATTGAAACAAAAACCACAAATTTCCGTAACGTAACAACTCTAAACCGTTCGTAATAATTTCCGATGAAGCGGATCTAAAAGAATAATCCCGTGAAATTATTCCGCCTCCACCATAATTCGATTATGATTCCCCGCGCAAAAATAAACTTTAATCATCCCGTTGGAGGGTAAGTGCAATATTTAGCATGACATGGACAGCATTAAAAGCGCGCGTGGGCGTCCGACCGGACGTGCCAAAAGAGAAGGGATGCTGTGCGTATAATCCGACAACGGGGCGCCGCGTGACGTCACCGCCTGTCAATATTACACCCTTCGACATAACTGACGCTCTTCCCCACCAACAACCGAAACAACCTAACCCACCTCCGAACCGCTTAATGCCGCTGATTGCTCATTTTCTCGCGAATACGAAACAAAAAAGGAAAAAAAAAACAACAAATAAAACAGAAAAAAAAAAAAAAAAAACATCGTAGAAAATCGTTCGATTATAATGGTACAACCACAATTGTTATGTCACATCGATATAATGTGGTACAAAAGTGACGTCATTGGTGGCAATTTT
This sequence comes from Ctenoplectra terminalis, assembly GCA_019453375.1. Taxonomy (NCBI): domain Eukaryota; kingdom Metazoa; phylum Arthropoda; class Insecta; order Hymenoptera; family Apidae; genus Ctenoplectra; species Ctenoplectra terminalis. Next base: position 324,036 of record SMSQ01026003.1, read on the forward strand.
CGACTTTCTCCACTTTTTCGGAGACCGTAATTTAACGACGTCGACGTTAATTGACCGCGTTCTCGGGACACCGAATTCGCCCCGGATCTCGCGTTTTTTTTCGCTCTTGAAAGAGGCACGTAACCAACGCGGTTGCGAAATCGATCCGAGCGAGAGCCACGATAATGACCATAGGCGTCGAAAAGCGCGTCTCGTTTCTCCCTTGAATGTTAATTGCGTCGGTTGGCTCGTTAATAAAGAAAAACGGCGAGCGTATCCTGTTCGCGTGGACGTTACGTAAAACCGTGTTTTCTGAACCGAACAATTCTTCTCTCCCCTTTCGAGAGAGACGAGTTACGATTGGAAAGTATACGGTACTTTCGCGGCAATCCGTGAGGCCGATTGAATGGAGACTGTGCTTTTGCGAGCCACATACCGAACGGAGTTACCGATGAAATCTTTTTCCGTCGCGGATTCAAGTGGAGGAGCTCGAAAATGTCGCGAAAGGAAGAACTTCCGCGTGGCGATTAATTAAGCCTCCCCAACGGGACAAAGGAAGCTGGCTTGGCTCGGCGAGGCAACAGCGGGCACAGTCTGTCAAACAATTTGCCGGTAATTTTACGACGATGCCAGACCGTGGCTACACGGCAAAGCCGGGGAGAAAAAGCTTCGGCGAGGAGGGGTGGGGGTCGGTGACAGCGTCACGAAAACCGAGAGAGATCCTTTGTCGACGCGTTGCAACGTTGCGTTTATTTCAGTCGGTAGTCGCTATTTCTAGCCGGCACCAGATCGAATATGCTTTTTCGTTCTGCTGCGTCAACACACAGACGAGGAGGAAGAACACACGGTCCGCTTTTCCTCTTTCCATCCACCTTTCATCCTCTGTCTAATTCTCTTTCTGTTCCGTCCTTTCTTACCCACTCGCGTTCGACAACGACCGCGCCGTTACCGGTCGTTTTCTTCCCTGCGCGGACGATTCTCTTTTCTCGGCTCGTCGAACAAAAATACAGGCGAAGAGAAAAGGTGGAGGACTCGCGCGCGAGCGCGCGGAGATCAGCTGTGTCGACCAACGTATAAATAATTCTCGGCCCACTTCCATCGGTGCAACGCAAAGGCTAGGTGACTACGGCGTTTACGTCGGCGTCGCGTACGCTCGAGACGGTTCGTGAAACGCGCACGGTGACCGTTATTTAACGCGTTCCCTGCCACGTGGGCTACCGGTGGTCCAGGGTAGTTGGTAAAAGTATAATTAGTAAAAAATTGTTGGAAGTAAAATTTATATTTCGGTAACAAAAGAGTATTGTTCGTCGTAACTGATTGAAGTAGACGCAAGAGATAATATTGCCGCAACGTTTACTCCTCTTTGGTCACGGAACGTGTTACAACCTGTTAACTGGATCATTTTTGGATAAAAGAAATTTTGCTGGATATAAAATGAAAAATTAACATTCAACATACCGATGAGTAAAAGTACACCTCTTTCTAGTAAAGAAACCACAACAATAGATGTTTTACAAAAATATAAAACGCAAGAGAAATTAATCTTTCGCCGTGTATTTTACAGAAGATCATAGAAAATAGTAAAAACTGCACCGTTAAGAATTTATAAGATTTTTACGAGAAATTAAGAATCGGTTATGTGAATCACTTTATAGTTTTAGCGTTAACAGAAACAAATTAATTATTTTCAATTCTTGCTTTTAATAAAAGCAGAATACAAAAAAAAAAATGGTTCTTCAAGTAAATAATTGCGTAAAAAATATTGGCAATTCGAATAACGAGTTAACTCGTCTTTCCCAGTTAACAGGACGGTTTCATTTCAACGCTTCATACTCCCTTCCGTTCTTTTTCTACCCTTCTGTTTTTTTGCGGACTAATGGATACACCGGAGTAATTGCAATGGAGTATGGCAGAGAGGACGAAGAGACGACAAAAGTGCGAACAACTGGCTGTATTTCGTAGGCGAAGACAGTTGTTTCTCGTCGACGCCATAATTGAGAAGTCTTGGAGTGAAATAATAATTGTGCGTTAATTACGCGCGTGGAAGTGGGCTTCCGTGTGAAAGGACGCTGCGGAGACTCGAGCGTTGAATGATTCTGATGATTCATTCTTTTATCCTCGATTTCCGTCGCGGTTTAATTTGCGCTCGATACCGAGAAGGTCGGTGAGTGACCAGTCTACTGTTGGCCGGAATACGATGTAGCGATTGGTTATCGACTCTCGAGTGTCATTTATCGTTGCAATTACTTTCCGTTTTAGAGGCTGAATTTATTTATTTGGATAAGAATATTTATCGTGGTTTTTTAAAATAATGCTATGTTTTAACCCTTTGTACTCGAAAGACACATTTTTGCGATACTTATCCCAAGGAACAGAGAATGGATTTTAACGAGTGCTTTTTAAAATATCACACGAAGCAAAATTACCAAGCTTAAGATTCAATATCAGGTCTTGTATAATGTAAAAACACACGAAAAGCTGAAATAAAATAATTGNCTGGTCTTGTATAATGTAAAAAAACACGAAAAGCTGAAATAAAATAATTGTTACTGCAAATAATTATACGCGATTCGAGTCGCTGCATTGATCCAAGTGGTGAGTGAGAGNGTACTGCAAATAATTATACGCGATTCGAGTCGCTGCATTGATCCAAATGGTGAGTGAGAGNTTTTGACTTTGTAGGTGATCGTGGAAAGAATTTAGTATTGATTTATATTAAATTATATTAATAATAATTATATTAATTTATATTAAATTAACACCGATAACTGAAGTATGATTTACAAAAATTTTTCCAGAGCTCTATTTCATTATTTGAATCATTGTACAGTGTAAACTTGAATTTATATCGATTCATAATATTTTTGTTAAAGAAAAAGGAAAAATCGAGTGTTCGTATTAAATAATTTTAATCTGTAACTTACGATGCTAAGATACATTAATTCTCACGATAAATTCAACTTTCGACCGTTTTATTCTAATACACGCAAAATAATTTCACTGGAAAAAGTAGCAACAGCAGTGGAAGAGAAGAAAGCCAATTGACAATGAAATTTCTCATCGCTAAATAAGGATAGAGCCGAGGAGTGCGATCGAGAATTCGGAAATCGGTGGAATGTTGCTCACGATCAGGTGTCGCACGGAACGACGTGTTGCGTTGCAAATAAGCCAGAAGACACGACATGTAACTAGAAAACAGAAAACTTGGGAACACGCTTGTATTGAGACGTTTCGCTGGAAACGTTTCTAATTTACTGTTTTTACGTTGAATTTTACTTTCAATTATATCGCTGACGTTATTTTTTATTCCAACGGTCTTCAAAAGTTGTCAAATATATTTTTAAATCAACTACTGATTTACCCTGTGTTTGTGATGTACTAAAAAAAAAAAAATGATTCACTGAATTTAGTACAGTATTTGCAAATAAATTATCGAGGAAACTAGAAACGTTTATTTTATCATTAAACACTGTGTTTTGCATTCAACTTTTCTCCTATATCGTCATAATTGTGCAACATAGAGTATTCCATAAAAAAAAAAAAAAAAAAAAAAAGTTCAGGGTCACCTCAAACACTTGATAAGTAAACAACACAGAAAACGATTACTGCAAAGTATGTCTCCTCGGAAAAGGAGTTGAAAACATCTAAATAAAAAATCTCATGTTGCGATAATCGACGCTTATTTGCTAAAAAAAAAAACATCCCGTACCATTCTCATATTCTCGACAAAATCAGGCGCGCACAAACGCTTATGCATGCAAGCCTGGTGTTTCTGTGCAGTTCTCGGTTTACAGTCAAACCGCGGTCACCGATACCTTTCACGTCTAAAATTCACGAGAAAGTTGTTCGCGATAAAAACTACTCGCCTGAAACACGATGCAAGCTCGCGCTGGACGTAAACAATGCCCAGAAGAAGCACGAAACTGAAATAGGGCCCTGGGTGAAACTGGTCCATTGAACATTCATTTTATTTTCATTCGACTGTATTTCGACCAGAATATCGGCGAAAATGAAATCTCGTTCGAGATTTACAAAAAGCAGCCATGATACTCATTTGACGAGACATTTCAGCTGATTTGGGTAAAAAACTTGAAGATTAAATTGATCGTAACGAATACTCGTGTAATTTGGAAATGGTTAATCGGTATGATTTAGAGTGGAATGAAAATTCAATGTTAAATTGAATGGAAATTTTGTGAATTTTTTTTTCCCGTTAAATATTAATACGGTAAAATTCTAATCGATACCTTGACAGAGGAATTTCCTCGGATTCTAATTTATGCAGACATTCCTATGCCATTCCTATAACTACCGCTATCGCATTGTAGCTACGCGCAATAAAATTCGAATTACTTGAGGAATTTTTTTAGCATCTTCGACGATCCTTGAGAACATCGTTACGAGGCATGATCTGTTGTAAAAGTAATCCGAGCAATTATTTTTTAATACGATATTCTTGCGACACCTTTTCGTAAACAAAAAGTGTTTATATCTCATAAAGAAGCCATTTCCAAATCCATGTTTATCTTGAAGGTGAGCAATAATTTGAAAAGTTGGCTTCCTATCTCCCAATATACATATGTAGACACGTATCATTTACATGAAATAAAGATGACTCAATTTTCAGTTACCAAATACCTAAATTAAACTTCGAATGAATTGAAACATTAAAAATAACAAGGATAACAACGAATAACATTTTAGGAGCTTGGTGAACCTTGTAGAAGGTTATCGGTCGATAACCAATTCTCAAAAGTAACTTTCGTTTCGTTTTAACACTGTCGTTAAATAAAAAAATATTTTTCACTCCAAAACATACCTCGAAAAAGTTACTCGACTTCAAAATGCTTCAAAAATATCAACCCTCTATAACCAAAACTTTATTCGCGACAAAAAAAAAAAGAAGAAAAAAAAAAAAAAAATAACTCAGAACCTCAAAACTAACAATTACTATAAATAGTTCAGTTGGTGACAACGTAATGGCATACCAATAAAATGCGATAGTCCGATGAAAGGCAAACGAAATAAGATTTCAAAAGTACACATGTGTCGATAACTCCCGAGTCACGTGACACCGCGGAGGGTTAAAACCAAACAATCAACCTTCCAAGTTACAATAATACGCTTTAAGAGACAAAAATAAGCCTGTGAAAACGATTCCGAGGAAATTAGTCAGCGAGGTGAGAAGCGGTGTGCGTAGCTAGTAACGAAGTCAAAGGAAATTCGTGTATGGGGAACAACGGTATGGCGAGCTCCATTGAGTGTAAAGCCAGCAAGGTAACGGTTTCCGGGCAAGGATGTGGCACAGCCTACATACCTTCGCCACGATGTGGGAGAAGGAGGGTAGGAAGAGAGGAAGAAGCGAGCACGAGCGGACAGAAGAAAAAGAAGGAAAGAGCCGGCCACCAGCCACCGGCGGACCGCCGAGAAAGATACGCCACGCGAAGAGGAAGGAAAGGAATAGAGAGACAAAAAAAGACGGTCGACTGGTGGCTACCAACCGAGAGAGAGACGTTCCCCCCTTGGCTGTCTGCTTTCTGTATCTTTCGTGGATCGAGACCTATTCGAATTCCACGAAATCTGCAATTACAACCCGGCTGTCGAACTCGTCATCAACGACCATCGCGAATTTTAACTTCGTTAAAGTCACGTAACAGTCGGGGGATTGGATAATCTGGCACTTCAGGGACCTGAATCGATTCGCTGCTCGATCGGTAACTACCATCTGGGAGATATTTTCAGAAGTATTTTACGTCTTGTTTCATGTTCACTTTTTTTTAGAGAACCGGAGTTTGCAAGAGGTGCGAATTACGCTTTTGGCGACTACCAGAATTATCTTTATTCTGTTAAAGAGATTGATACGTTTATCAGGAGCACGAAGTGTTGTTATGAGATGTCGAGTTTTTTGTTTTACAAATTTAATACCGATTCTGTTTCAGAGTAACTATTCAATGGCTTTCGGTACGTTGTTGCGATATTTTTTTAATCCTGTTCTCTGGTGCAGTGCACATTTCTCATGTTAATATCTAAAACTCGAGCATAAATTATGTTATAACACGAAACTAAAGCTTTCAGTTAAACTATAGAACGTGCTTATAAATTTTCTAACAGGACTTTGAACTTTTGTATATCTAAAAAAAACCTGTATTTCAATCAGATACTGCAACCATTAGAATAAAAAGTTTCTTCCGAAACTGAAGATTAAGTTTAATATATTAATTTTATCACATTTGATGTTTCCACGAGGAACAAAAAATTTATTCATTTTATGAATTCGATTTTCGAGTCTTATACGGTTTTTATAAAAACAAAAAAAAAAAAAAAAAAAAAAAAANTGCTGCGCTCGCGTGCGCGCGTGTAAGAGAGACAGAGAGAGAGAGAACGATCGCTAGGCGACCGACTCGTTTCTTATGCGCGTAAAGTTCTGCAGTGAAAGGAAGTATAACACGGCTGTGGTACATAGTTACTTAATCTCCGTTTGACAGAAACGAGGTCATTTTTATCGAGGCCCTCGTGGAGAGCCAGCCGCCACTGTGGCGCGTTCCCGTAAAACGATTCTGATCGCTACGAACGCGTAACGACATACACATAACACGTACATACACGAACACGTTCATCGTCGTTCTCTTTCTCCTTTGCAAACGGAGCAGCAACAGCAGCGTCGCGTTATGTGCCGACTTCATTTTCTTCGATGCGGCGTTACGCGCAATTACGCGCGGAATTGCGTTCCTTTCATGAGAGGAACTCGTCTTCGTCATCTGTTTCGACCACGGAATCGCGGTCATGTGTCGAACGGTGACTTCACCGTTGTAAAATCTAGGAATTCATTTATCTTTTTTTTTTTCACGTAGAAAGCGACACCTTTGTTGATTTTACATACTGTTTTAATGATCGAGCAATAAAGTAGACGACTGAAATCGTACGCCTAAATTGATCGCGTTACAGCATTCCAAGAGCCAGTTCGGACGATGCGGTTATCCGATCGATTCGGTACTCTCGTCGAATCGGTAATAACCAAAAGGAGCGCGTCGCTCCGTATCTTCGCCCAAAAATCCTATTCTCTATGCTTACTTCCTTCGTTCGTCTATTCTACTATTAACAGTCTTTTAAAATACACGTGAATAGTATTTCATCGTGTATCTGGTATTGTCGTCGTTACAAAAAGAACTACAGAAACGTGCGAACGTTTCGGCTATTACCGATTCGATAAAAGTATCGCGTCGTTTAACCTATAAAGATTCACGCAACAGAACATCGAACTCGGTCGGTAACCAGCCCGAGACGAAAAGATTCGACCGAACCGAGCAACGCGATTACGATAAATTCGTTCCTTTTCTTTTTTTTTTTTTTTTTTTTTTTTTTTTTTTTTTTTTTNCCTTTTTTCACTCAACAGCAAGTCACAGCTCTTTAACAGAATAAAAGTATATCCCTTCCCTTTGAATCTTTTCCACCACTCCTTTTTCGCCGTCTCCGTTTCTCTGGCCGATCAATCTGTCTCTCTCTCTCTTTCTCCGTCTGGTTCACTGTTCGTTCTGTCCTTGTCGTTCGTCTTGTTACCTCTCCTTTGCCCGTCGCTTCTCAAGAATCCGGATCTAGTCTCAAGGTTTACATAAAGGAGCTTGGACGAAGCCCCCGTCTTTTCTCAGCCACGCTATGATTAGCTTCGTTCTCCTCCGAAGAATTTCTATTATATTTCGTTTGAAGACCCGCTAACGATTCTCCGGGGTTTCCCCGGCAAGACTGCTGCGCACAAGTGCGCCACACAGCCTAGCGGGAAGTCTGTACGGTAGCCGTGGAATATGGCGCCTCGGGGTCACACCGTTTCGTCGAGGGTTGTGCAGATAAAGCATCGGAAATCAATTTTATTCTTTTGGCAAAATTTTTTGTATCCATTTTATAAACTACGTACGTTAATTCTTTTTTTATTCAAATTGTTAACATTATCGGTGTTACGGAACAAGTATGCTTTAGAAACTTGATACATACGACCTTCGGAAAATATTAGAGATACTCTCTTCATTTTATGCACTCATCAACGATGGATACCATAAAGATAAAAGTCTGTGAAGCGTTTATAAGCTATTCCATGCTGCTACCATTCGATCAAGATTACTATTAAATTACTAAAAAAAAAAAAATCGTATCGAATACTTTATAAATATCTACCGTTAAAAATTACTCAACTCTGAAAAGACAAATGGAATTTAAAGAGCAGCTGCACGAAAAGCACGATAAAAAATTCACCCAACGATCCTCTTGACGTCACGTGTCTACCGGAACAGACGCCACCGAGTCTTCCTGTTTCCTCGCTCGGTACGAACGCGACGTATACGCACCGATGTTTCGCTGATTTCGCCTCGTCCTCTACCGGGTGTTTCACAACGAGCAAAGCATGAAAGGAGTAACGAGACACGAACCGTTATCTAAACGAAGGAAAACGAGCTGCTTGCTGGCCTACCATTACGACACAATAGCCAGCCAGCCGATATATATTTATGTATACACGCGCATATATATAGAAAGAGAGAGATTACTTTCTCTACGGTGCAATCGCGATACACACGGCCTATGTAAATGGCCGTTGTTGGCATGTGCTCTGAAAGCGGCTCGATTTTATAATTGACCGACTGTGGAGCACAGAAATATCATTGTCGAAAATTTTTTTTCTCTTCGACGTGCGCCCTTCGATGCACGATACAACTATATTACAGTAGTCTGCATGATATTGTGAGATCGTGAAATCGGTCGGGCATTAAAGTTCGCGTCTCGAATATTTCGACGAGCGAATAGACAAAAATTTAAAAGGATACGAGATCGAAACTCTATTCCGGACTGTATTAAATATACCTTAGCTCAGCGTTGTCTAAGCAAGAGACGCGATACCCTCCTGGTGGACTCTTTCGTTCGCGTATCGTTTTCTATTTTAAAAATAGAATGTAAATTAATCGAAATAAAATGTGACGAGGAAATGAAGTGAAATTTTTTTAAATATAATCATCGTGTATAATTTTCAAGCTGTACGACGTTACTGATTTACAAAGAGTTAATTCAGCAACTTGCAATATTTAGAATTATTTTATCGCGATATCCTGCGATGTATCGTATACGTAACACGACGTTACCGACCGAGTTAGAAGTACTAACTCAACGAAAGTATCGAAACGTTTCGACATCTCGTTTATATAGGCCGATAGCACTTTTTTTTTCTCTTTCTTTTAGTCGGAGCTTGTCAATATTATATCTTTTCTCTTTTAGACTCTCGCTAATAGCGCACGAGCTTCTGGTTTGCGTTTAGTAAACACGTGAACGACACGAACGGTGGACCAGGATTTATTGCTCGACTCGCACCGACGGTTAAGCAGCAGCACTTTTTTTTTCTTTCTTCTTTTTCTTTTTTTCGTTCCGTCTTAGAAGACATATTTCGCAGCGATAATTTCTTTCACGCGATGGTACATGCCCGGCGAAGCAATTTGTATGGCAGAATGACGGATGATAACGAGAAAATGTTGATTTTTGATGGAGAAGAAAATTACGCGTAGGGACTAATTGAACGACGTCCGAGTGAGAGTCGTTTTACTGTACTTCGAACCTACACAAAGGATATCTTATTTTCAATATTTTTCAATATTTTTCAATATTTTTCAATATTTTTCAATATTTTTCAATATTTTTCAATATTTTTCAATATTTTTCGAGACTCAAGTAACGCGTATACAGTGTTGATCCGAAATAAGCAATTCGCTCGGGCAAAATCTTTTTTTGTTCACCAAACATAAGTTCTTAGACGCCCGTGCTGATTTTTAAAAAAAGAAATCAAGTTATCTGTACTACACCATAAACGTATTCGAAATATTTACTTACGATTTCACTTTTTTTTTTGCTCTCTTATACATATAACTCTTTGACACACTTTAGACGCATAAAAACGTGTTCAAGGCCCAATTTAATGGTATCAATGTCAAGTTCTAAAAATTCTAATCTACACGCAATAAGATCGATTCCAAGCTTCCTGTCGAACAGCACCGTTAACTTTCAATCGATTTTATTACCGGCCGCCATGATCGAATACCTTTTTTTTTTTTTACGTTCCATTCGAAGCACGTTATTAACAACACTTTTAATGTTTCAACATTGCTCGACGATTATCTACGTAGCTCGACGAGGTTACTTTTTTATCTTCGCAGGGCTATTAACGTATGAAAGAAAAATGGCGACGATTAATGCATTTCACCATGCCTCTGATACGAAGGTGGCTGTGCACGCACGTTACATCCCTGCCGTTTATCGTCTTTTTTATACAATGTTTATCGCACGGGTCGTTCGTATGGGCTGACCTTCAAAATTAAAAAAAGAAGAAATATTCCAGCCGGTCAACAGATAAGATTCTATTATTCGCGGTTATAAATACACTGATAATCGTTTCGACAAACACTGGATACATCCAACAAACATCCGGATTACCTGGATCTATGCTCAGTTCTTTCGATCGATTGTCGAGGCGTTTGAACTTTCGTTTGAACATTAGATTCAGTTCTTTTTATCGGTCTTGGAACATTAAAATGAACATTTGCGAATGGAAATATTTTTGGGACTGTTAAAATTTAACTGATCTATTAGTTTTATAAATCAGATATAAATTATAATTTTATACAATTCAAGATAGAATAAAGACACATAAAATGATAATGTTTGCAATGGCGAGCAATTTTACTGATTAAAATACACGTATGTTAAAATGCCGCATTAAAACTAATTTTTATCGCGATAAACAAAATTTTTTCACATTTTGCAATTATACAATACGTCAAACCAAAACTGTTTCCTTTTTTTTCTTTTTAATCGATTTGCTACCAATTTTTTTACTTCTTACTTCAAAATTGTATTTTCTTTATTTCTATTAACGTCAAACTTAATTTTTCTGAATTAATTGAAACGAACACTGACACGTTTCCACGTGGAATCAACGGTCCCAAATGGGGTTAAGTATCACCTAAATCAAACAGCAGTCGTATTTAACACTAGAACTACCAAAGTGGTTAAAATGATCCATTCATAATTTTTTATAAAAATTTTAAAAATTAACTATGGCATTTCACAGGCAATTTTCCTCGATTTTCTGCTAAAAATGTGGACAAAGCTTTGTTTACCTTGTATTGCGTATTTTTTTATATACTTTTATACTTTTTTTTCGGTAGAAACAAGTATGCTTTAATCGCCGGTAGTTCTAGCATTGATATAACCATCGACTACGTAATAATTCAACAGCAATTCAAATAAGAATGTTGGAAAAAAACGTTGCAATAATCGGTATACTTCAAAGGTGGAGTATCTCATCCGAAGTCACGACTATTTTGTTACCAGGATAGACTTGGTTTCGCTGTTCAAGCTTCGATTACAAAATTTCATCCACGTCGAAATTCTCCCTACGGCAAAAACCGTATTTTCAGAACAAATTATCTCCGAACGAGCCGTACTTCTCGTCGACTATCCTCGGAGGAGAAGAAAGTCGTGGGTTCAATTCGTTGCCGCTTGACAAACGCGTCCACGATCATGCTGACGCGTCGACGGCCACGTCGATGTTGCACAATTAATGTTTAACGTGTACGTCGGTTATATAAAGCGAGAGTCTTCTTCGAATATTTCATAGCGGATCATCGATGGAATTGCTTTTTTAAAAGCTCTCTTTCATGCTCGTCTTAATTATGTTCGATTCTCTGTCAGTCGTTCGTAACATCAAAGTGGAGACCCGAAGGCACGTTTCGAACGAATGTAAACGGAAAACGTTGCTTTAGAGGTCCACCTCTAAAGAAATTAATAAATTATAAAGACCAGTTTTGAATAAATCAAAATAATATTTGGTTAAACGCTTAATCCTTTGCTCTTATAAAATTTTTTTAAGTTTCATTGGACTATTGTGAACATTTAATGTGTTGTTTAATAAAGAAAAAAAAATTTAAAAATGTTTACGATCTTTGATTTACCTGTTTGGTTAATTTGCTTTGTTTTAAAATTGAAACAAAATTTTAATTGACGAAAGTACAAAATTAAACTTGAGACAAAGGCTTCGTAATTTTATGTTAAAATCCTAAAAGCGCATTTCTAAGAACCAGAAACCTAGAATATTGCACCGAAGATCTAAAATTCCGTTTCGAACGGATAAAAATACTCAATATCGCGTTAGCGATCTAAAAGCGTGTTCCGAATCAACGCAACCGCGAAGCGTCACAGTCAAACGCCTCAAGGCTCGTTTTCAACGAACGCAAACAGGCCGCCGCCAAACGCGCGTTCCCAATTTCTTCCAAATGTTGTGTGGAAGTCAGATCAGCCGCGATGCGATCGCAGGCGATTTTCCTCGAGAATGGAAACGCGTTGACGTATTAGGCCGTTCATTCAAATCGATTGCCCCTTGTCGAGTCGATCGAACAAATCCGAGGGAAATATTTGGCACGGAGTGACGTACCTTTTTCACCGGGCACGATAAATCTCTGACATCGAAAGGTGTTGTTGATGCGCGAGGAACAGATCGTTTCACGAATTTGCGTGCACGTTTCCTGTGTTACGTGTCGATATTTCAGCAGATAAAACTGGAGCATGAAACGAGAATAAATGTGACGCGACTCTGACTTCTCGAATACTGTTGCGAATGCTTGACCGAGCGAAAGTGAAATTTTTTAGAAGAGTTTAAGATAGGCTCGTATTACGGCTCTCGGTAATTTCTGGATGTTTTCAATTTCATAGTCGGCGGTACGGTTTCTCTAAACATTCTCCAAACATTCTCGCAGAGAATCCACGTTTCAGAGTCCGATTGAAGAGTAGACTGTTATTGGGTCAAAGTTAGAAATAAGACTCGTTAAACTATTCAAAGAAGGATTCGAAGGTTGGTACGGCCGGAGTTAATTTTGGAGATTAACAAACGGCAAAATAATGAATTCTATAATTCGTAATAAGTTTGTTCTTAAACAAGTAGCGGCGATAAGATGAGCTGTCGAGTTTTTAAGAATTTTTGGTTATAATACAAAGAGATACATTTTTTTAAACAAATATAACAGAAGTTTCGTTCAAACTTTCCGAAACGCGTATAAAAACGAAGGAACGGATAAAGTTAAAAATAATAAAAATAATAAAAATAATAAAAATAATAAAAATAATAAAAATAATAAAAATAATAAAAATAATACAAATAATACAAACAATAAAAATAATAAAAATAAAAGAAAAACTACGGTTAATTCACATACAGACCCGATTACAATAGAAAGGTTAAAACACAAACGGAAGAAATATCGTCCAGCGTATTTTGTTTGCGGTGAGAAATTTTAAATCACGCTACCAGATAAAGCAACGAAGAAATTTCTTTTTGTATCAATCCGTAAGTTCGCCCCACGGGCGAGGAACACGCAAACACCGCCGATAAGATAACGCGGAGAGCTAAAGGACGAAGATTACGGGTGTATTTGATGAACGGCAACTCTGACGTCGGTTTTCATCGTCGAGAATCGTGGCGAACAAATTCGTAACGCGACCCCCGAGTTTTCGCGATCCTCGAGAAACACGACGCGTGTCCTCTTCGTACCTTCCGCTCGCCGATCGATCCGGTTTCAAACGAGTGACTTTCAGTCGAGGAACTTAAACCCCTTGACGACCGCCATCTTAACTCGTACCGAACTTAAGCTTTTCGCACGTTGTCCGCGTCGATATCAGATACGCGAGTATGTAACACTTGACTGATTACTTATGTTATTCCACTGTTTCCATAAATAGCGATATCGTAACACGAATTGAGCGGTTGAAATGGTAAACGATATAAATATTTAAAAAATAGATTTAAATGGTTTTTTTAATAGAAAGGAGTTGTGAATAAACGAAAAGAAGCACTGTTGGATACGAAAATAATGAGAGGTCGAAAACGAAATTAAACGACAAGGGGAAAGTCGCACGAACGACCCAGGCACTTGGACGAGCTAAGCTTCGAAGCTCTCGATGACCGTTTTACAACAGGGTCTAATGACAAAAGACCGACTCGCGGTTCTATCCAACGCTGGCCGAGATTTCGAGAACTATCCAAGGATACTCATTTTTTAACACCAGAACTACCGACGATTGAAGCAGACTTATTTTTACCAAAGAAATCAAAATGATAGGTATTTGTAAAAATACTTATAACGACGGTAACAATTCTTTGTGCATACATTTTTTTTTTTTTTTTACAAAAAATCACAGAGAATGCTACAAAATGCGCCACTGTAAATTTAGAAAATTTAACGTAAGAAACGATGTAGGTCGTGAATCAACACTAAAACTACCAAAGCGGTCAAAATGACCGGCTTGTAATTTCTCATAGAAATTTTATAAACTTATAACGATTCAGTTCGGGCGATTTTTCGTAATTTTCTGTTAAAAATATAGCTAAAGATTTGATCTCCTTGCGTTATATATTTTTTCACAATATCTATCGTTTTTATTTCTTTGGATACAAATAGATCTACTTTAATCATCGGTAGGTTTAGTGTTAAAGCATGAAGAAATGGTACCGATAGATGTTGCGGCATTCAGGATCATATAAAATTGTTATTAAATAACATATTATATTATAATATTGACCAAAGTTCCAAATGCATCAAATTACTGTTAATCGCTTCTACCGGCAACTGAAACATGCTTACGTTAACGCCTAACCGATTTTACGACCTCGTTATGTCCTGGCTGTGACTATACCAAGCGTTTTTCCCTGTTCGAGAGTTGTACATGCATTGTATCGAGATCGTTGCCAGTTTTCGCATTAAACAGATTAAAGAGCTATTTCTTAGTGTATGAAAAGCAGGAACGAATATTACACCTAAGTAGAAACAGTTAGCAACAGCAACACGAGTGGATGCGGCTATAATAATTGTCAAATTATGAGAAATGTGACATGATAATGAGAATGTTGCGTATAATGTCTTGTGAAGCATGTCGAGTCTTTGTGTAGGCGTGAGCGTAATTCTGTGATGCATTCAAAGAACGTACAGGTGTTCACTGTAAAGTTGTCATAATACTGTCTATTTAAGCGACTATGTATAATTTTTGTTTTTTTTTTTGTTCTTCCTCAGATTAATAACTTTGTGACAGAAAAATGATTTATCGTTGAAAAAAAAAAAAAATATATATATATATCTCACTACATTTATGTAAGTTTTTTAATTTGATCCAAATCGACGAAATATTGCGAAAGACAATGTTTGAACAAGGGAAATTACACGTTGTAGCAGGCAAAGTTTAAAAAACGTGGACCTTTTATGTAAATTAGCGATTAATGTGTTCAGATACCAAGTGCCAACGCGTGGAAATGTTAACGACATTCATAACACACTACAAAGAGACTCGACACAGCTCGAGCTGGGATTTGTGTTTTAATCCAACGTGCAATCGCGCAGGTAACTTTTATTATCGAAGCAATTCAAGCGAAACTTAAATAAGCTTGCTTTACAGCGGTATCCGCTACACTTGTGAATATAAGGAAATATCGTATACTTAAGACAAATCGTAGGTTACTTTTGTGCCAGTCGGTACAGTATATCTCATCAGCGAGACAAAATTTAGTAAGCTCAAAAGCCAATGATTAAAAGTCTTGACGATCACAAANTGCTCAGTATCACACCCTGAATTTAACGCATAAATTTTTGTTCACTCGTGGTGAAACATCTTGTAAATGTCGGTTAAACCGCTGCGGGCATACTAAACCACTTCTTCCGGAACGATAGCTTACTTTCCTTTAAATAAGACAAAAAAAAAAAGGGAAAAAAAAACTAAAAGTGAAGTCTCGCGCGGAGAAGTTTGAGCCAGGGACTAAAGTGTTTTACGTTCACCGCATACCTTTCCATGTCTGTAAAATGATGGTGCACAGGAACGCATTGTTCACATGCCAGCAACAATGTTGCCGAGTCGTGTTCGATGCATTCTCAGTTAAGTGCCTAATCATACGGTGCATCAATGAATTCGAGTTAATTAAAGGAATTTAATTATGCTTGGCGATCTACTGCGTTACGAAAATGTCGGTATCAATTACGATTTCAGAGCGTGCAAGAGACTCGAAGCGAAAGATATCGCAGGATATCTGTGAAATTGGAAAAGAAAAGTTTTATCGTAATTGACCAGACTTTTTAGTAGATTGCGATAATTAATAGCTAAAATGGAATCGATCAAAAATTGAATTACATTGTCCAATGTATAATACAGCAAGTCGAAGCAAATTGGATATATTTTTTTAGAGAATTTTTTGTGTCTATTTTGTTCAAACGAGATTAATTTATATCGATAAAGCGTCCATTTGCTTTTTGTATATAATTGGTTGAATTTTACAGGGTACAATGCGAAATTTCAGATCGAATTGGATAACTTTCCTCCGTAGAATTATTTGAAAGTAATGCAGTTGCTCGAACAAGCTGAAAGTCGCAACTTGTAGAAATATTCCACACGAGAGGTGAATTTAATTTTGTTGCAGTGAAAATACAGAAAACAGATTTTGCTTATTGATGCTTCGAGCGTCCGCAACTTTCGATCGACGCATTGTTTAAATAAGTTGCGCAAGCTTCGTATCAATTGTTTCCACTTAAATCTTTAATTGTAACCCTGGTTTTATCGCGCGAGTAAAAATTTTTAAACAAGGTTATAAAATAATACCTGAAAAATTACAAGCTTCAAAGTATCAAAGATGTCGAAGAATTTTCCATTGGTTTAAAATCATAACGTAGCTTGAAAATTGATAATTAAATTTGGAATTTATTACCTAGGAGAAGAAAAGGAGTCAAAGAAAAGGGCAGTACGTAAGAGAAAGCTCGCGTTTCCACAAACTCATTAATTCACGTGTAAGATAATTTTCGAATAACCAGTATGGCGGAGACGCTATTCTCTTACATTACTTATTCCATAAAATAACTATCCATTACCAACATCGAATAGTTCAATTAATTAAACGATGCGGTAAAAAGAAGATCCCAATCATCCAACTTTCTTCTCCTTAAAGGTACATCTTTCCTATATCCTCGTTTCGTAAATTGAACAATCATTAACTACCTATCATGGCGGATGAACTTAACCCTCTCTATACGGTAAAAAAGAAAAAAGAAAAAAGAAAAAGAAAGGTGAAAAAAAGAAAAAAAAGAAAAAAAAAAGAATAAAAAAAAAGGAACGAAAAAGAAACGAATCACCTCTTCTCTGATCCCTATACAAGATCTAAAATAACGAAACTGCGGCAAAAAAAAATTTGCGCATGAATAGGGCACAGGATTTCTCCCCGTCGTCCCACGATCGCTCCACTCCACATTCACCGGGGTTAGCCAGAAAAAAAATCGGGCTAATCCGATGCACAGCAATTCGGGGCAGCCACGGGAAACCCTGGCGCACAATACGTGCGAAGAAGAAGAAGCGACGCGGCTCGACGTCGCTGCTTCGTCGACGGCGAGTGAAAGTCATTCTCGCCGGTAATGAATTCGGAATTTCAGTAACTATGCAAGATTTCAGCTCACGAGGAACAGGTTCGAAAGCCGTCGAAACGAGACGCAAAATGTGACTCTGGATAGACCGACGAAATAAAATAGAAAAAAAAGGAAAACAAAAAAGAAAGAAAAGGGTAAGAATAAAAGTGACAGATGTACAGTGGCTACAAAAAGTGTTTGCGTATCCTGTATATATATATATAGTTATTTTAGTATTTGGGTATTGATTAATTACGTTCAAATATATATTAAATTTTTTATTCATTAGCATTTTTCTTGTCGACAGGAAAGTGAGAGTTTTAAGAGTACTTTAAACTCGAGCAAAAAAGTTAGAATGTTTAATTAGAAAAAAAAGAAAAAAATAATAATAACAGTTATGAGTCTGGAATTTTAATCTCCTCTTGTATCTGCTTTTTTCGAACAGTATTGCAAAGGATATTTCTATTCGCCTAATTAGAGTTTTATTTCTGCCAATTAACAGGAGTCATCGATGAACCTCGTGGCACTCAACGTGTTAATATTAGGTTGATGCGTATGGAATATTTATTTGAGGTTCGAATTTAACAAATTACGTCCGAACGAAGGAATTGTAGAAGTAGGATTTCGAACAGAATCTTTATAAATATACAATAATAAAAATAGTTAATCGTTGGAACACGTGCATGGAATCATGCAGAAATTATTTTAGTTAAAGCTCCATTTGATGAAACGACGTTTCATACGCACCGTCTATAGCCCAAATTTTGTGCGTGTATCAGAGAAAAAATTACGATTGTTCGCTGTTTTTCATTTTGATTTGAACATTTTTAAACTAACAATTACATACATAGATCCTGGTATCGCTACGGTAATACAGTAATTAAATTTAACCCTTACCGCTCCTCTGGCTCCGCTGTGGAGACATTCTGTTTTCAACACGATTAAGCTCAATTTCCAAAGATATCGCACCATGATGATTTACAAAATTAAAAACTTATGTTTCGTTTGCGAGAGGAAAAAGGATATTTGTAAAACGAATAAAAACAAGTACTTTCACAAGCAGTAGTAATTTTTTCCGTTCAAAATAAAGCTTCTTTTCTTCAGTGACGAAGAATCGTACGGAGTGCAAAGAGTTAATAGCACAGCGATAACTCCGTGAAATAAATTTTTTTAAATATAGATACATTAATTTGCAACTTTTAAGTAACACAATGCCATAGAGGGTTAATACTTTTGTATAACCACAAAAATTGGTTGTCGTAAAATTACAATATAGAAACCTGATAAATAAAGTGTCTCCTTGAACAATACAGGAATGCGCATACTTTTTGTAGCCACTGTATATAGAGAGGGAAAGAAACAGAGAAAGCAGGTACAGAGAAGGAAGAGGATCGAAGAAAAGGAAAGGCTCTGCCAGGAAAAGGAAGACATATATAATTGTACACAAGAGTGAGAGAGAGAAAGAACGAGATACCAAGAAGGATATAGCGCTCTATGTAGGATACAGAGGCACGCGCGCGTGCGAACGATCGTTTCTACCGGTCGCGCTCGCACGATCGCTCGCGGAATTTCCGGCCTAAATCGTTCTCGCGGCGTGCTCGTACGACCTTGCGAGGATTTCACTGGAGGACTCTGAAAGCGAGACACGGAGAACCGTCTGAGTCGCGTCGCTGCTATAATACACTGCTCGCCTGGTCACAGCGAAGCGAGGCGAGCGAATTCGTGACGAATAATTCATCACACGATCCTTAGCGCCGGAATGACCCGTTGCTCGGTTTCTATCAATCGAGATTCTGAATTAGAAAGGAAGCTATTTCGATGATGATCGCATACGATTCGATGGGCACGCCGTGGCTTTTCGATAACTGTATTCACCGGCGTTCGAATACCGATCGATTGGATGTTCGTGGGATCGAAAAGAGAATTCTTGGAGGAATGTAAAAATCGTTTGTAAAACTTCAACGCTAGAGCTATCAGTTTTCTCATAAATATTTTATAAACTTACGAGGGTACGTTTTCGGATATTTTTGTAAAAAAATATAAATAAAGCTTCGTTTCTCTTGCATTGCGTATTTTTTTTTTTTAAATATCTATATATGTTTTGAATAAAACAAAGCTTCTCTTATATTGTGTATTTCTTTTCAAATATCTATTATTTTTTGAATAGAATAAAGCTTCTCTCATATTGTGTATTTTTTTTTCAAATATCTATTATTTTTTTAATACAAATAGGTATCTTTTTTTCGTCGATAGTTTTAGTGTTGAGAAGAAAAGCATCGTGAGTTTTGTTGCGGTGAATTTTGAATACAGAAGAATTAAATTCCATTTCTGGATTTATATTTAAAACGACTGAAAAAGGTATTTATACCTATATATCTGATGAGTTTTATCGACAGTACTTTTTCGCGTGCAATCAATATCATCGTAAATACATTTGCGACTGAAATATAGATCTTTAAAATGGATTTTATTACACTCTGTCAGGTGACGTTAAAATTGATCGGTTAATACTAACGATAAACTGGTTGCGGTCTGCAGGATTATCTATGAAATCAATTTAAGTGGACTCGTGCTAAAAATCGCTCCATTTCCTTGCCTAGAAGAACGAGCAACACCTCACCGCGTGAAATCCCACGCGTGAATGCAGGTGTCATTTGTATTCCTTTTTCACAAGCACGCCTCCAGATGTACGACCCACACGAGAATAGTACAGCGTTAAGTGCCTAGAAGTGGTCGACGAATAAAGTATTAATTCTGTTTCACATTTTTTAAGCATTGCGTTTACTTTATCTATTTCCTAAGCATTCTAATTTACATTTTTTTTTTTTTTTTTTTTTCTGTAAAAATGATATCAGATTGGTGACGAAAAAACGATCAGGACGCGTCTCTACGGAACACGCGATCGATAAGTGTATTTTATTTCCCCTTTTCGCGATAATTACTGATGGCGACGCGCGTCGTCGATTTCGATCGGAAGCTTGCGAGACTTTCGAGAACGACAGCCTCGGTGTATTTGTCCTCGATTAATTATACAGACTCCTATTGAAGCTTCACTGAACACGCTTGTCAATCCTGATGATCGTCCGGTGGTTAAGATCGGGGAAAAATTATTCCAGAAGCGAGAAATTGGGTGTTGAGAAAAAAAAGGATATTTAAGGGATGAGGGAAGGATGTGTTGATTAAAATGCCTTGAATTTACGAGAGCGGTCAGAGGATTGCGAATTGTTACAGAAATGAAGATTTTAATATTTTTTACGTGGGAGTTGTTTAGCAGAGAGAAAAGATGTGTTGTAAAATATTGATTCTTGTACGAATGAGGACCATTGAGACGGTTTAAAGAAGTAGGAAAATGATGTGGCAAAAAATAATAGGCTGAGACTTTAGATAAAATTCTTGTTAACTTCAATTAGCTGAAGAATTTACTATAATGTATATCTTTCCTAGGGAACGTAATAAAGTACGTTAATCTGTTAGATAATTCATCGAGAACAAAAGTAGCAGTCTTACGATTATCCTAAAGCATTTTTTCGTACGACTAAATTAATAGTTAAAAGTTATAATAATTTTGATTGGAACTTCCTAATTTGGAATTAAAATTAGATATAAGCTAGTACTGCATAAAATTCATCTCTTTTGCCTATAATGATCAGTCAAAGTACCCTCATAACCTCGTAAGAATAATAACGAACTAACGAGCGTTTATTTTCCTACGAAAGGGTGGTAACACAAATTCATAAAAATGAAGACCGATTCCCAAGTACATATCTCGCTCTTGTCCAAATACACGCCAGTCATTCCTCCACGAACATCGAAGACAGAAGTTTTTTTACAAGCATATCAATTTCTTTATGCACGAGTGGGTCTGCTCGAAAAGAAATCGCCACTGGTTTCGTCGATTGGAAACAGTTTTCTTTTTCCCCGGACCTTCTTACTTGTTTCAATTAATAGATACCGCTACTTCTGCTTGGGTATTTGATGATTCTAACGGCACCATCGACTAATGATTATCCGAAAATCTGTTTAACGGTATCGGCTGACGCAAACCTCCTTTTTTAAATCTCTTCCGCCATAGCGTGGCGCGCGATCAAACCTCGAACACACCTGTTCGATCGAACCGATCAACCGTTTCACGCGATTGCATTTCCAAATACGATTCGATCGCCTACCAAAACGTGGTTGTTCGGCTCAAGTTTAATTTGGTTCTGTTTAAAATTTTAGATATCAATTACCTATCCTAGATTTTGCCAATGTTAAATATACCTCGCTGATAAACGATATCGATCTTTTTCAGTGCAGCCAAGAATGCGAATTGGTCGCCAAAAATATTGCAATAATTAATAGCAATAATAGAAAAAATATTCCACGTGATTTTCATCGCGAAAAATGATTCGTAACAGTGATCGTAAAGAAATTATTCGATGTAATTCTCGACGTGAAAAATCGTGAAAAATCGTGAAAAGCGATACTAAATCGCCAGTAATCATTCGATACAATCTTTACGAGAGAAAAATCTTTCGGTAACAATATTCGGTGAAAAAGCAATTGAAGCGAACGTTAATCGATAAAAATCATCGAACGCAATCGTAAACGCGCCATCGGTTACCGTTTCCTCGAGTAAGTTCGCTAGTATCGTTTTCCTCGAAGGGAGCATCGAACGCGGAGGAGGAAAACGGTGCGGAAAAGATGACCGTAGGTAAATCGCTGGTTGAAAGCGGACGTTTGAAATATTCATGCGTTCGCTCAGAAGGGGTTCTCCAATACGCGGTCCGGTGTCGCGGCCGAAGAGAGGAAACTTGGTGAAACGGGGACACGTATTGGCCGTCGAGGGGAGACGAGAAAAAGGAGCCAGAAGAGGGAAATGTGGAAAGAAACCCTTAACCGAGCTAGAGGCTAAGACAGAGAAACAGGCTGAAAGATGATAAAACCTGTACATTGGAAGGTATACGTGAAAAGGACAAAAGAAATGTAGGAAGGGAGACCAGAAGAGGTAGGGATTAAAGTAAAAAGAGGTATACAGAGGAGACCTTTGGCGAGGAAAGGCAAACAGGAAAAACCTTGGAAAAGAGGGAAAATCGTGCAGAAAAGGAAAGAAAAGGAAAGAAAAAGGAAAGAAAAAGAAAAGAAACAGAAAAGAAAAAGGGGAAAAAAAGGGAAGGAGACAAAGACAGATGGTTGGTGGTATAAATGAAACCGGAACGGAACGCGGCTCGTGCTACGCGTAGAAACGAACAGGAAAACTCATAGAGAGAAACCACTGTCCAGGAGGAAACGAGAACCTGACAAACTGAATATATAGAGTGGAAGTATACTACAGAGTCTTCGCTGGTCTTGGCCAAGCCTGGGGGACGAGAAAAACGGAAAGAAGCACGGCTATGGACGCAGAAGAGAGAAACGGACCTGCATATTTCATGCAAAATCGTCCTCACGTTCGGTTGGAAGCTCGCGTGCAGCACGTGCTTTCCTCGCCGATAGCTCCCGTCGGCGTCGTACCGTGGAAAGCACTCGTGTGCGCCTTCACCGAACCTCCATACAGTGTCGGAAAGAGTAAGAGCAGGAGGAGGAGGAGGAGGAGGAGGAAGAGGAGAGTGTCTACTATAGCGCTACAAGCAAGAGAGCCGGTGCATCACAGAGGAGAGAACTTTACGAGCCTCTCCACGAGCCGTTCCTTCTTCCTTCCTTCCAGCGTGGGTGGAGTTCGCTGCTACCTGACCTCCTGTGTGCGTCGAGGCAACGAGGGGACTTGAGAATGGAGCGGAAAAAATTGTTTTTCGAACACGGTAACTTTGACGACCTCCACTCTGCAATGGGAGCTACCGAGTGGATAGGGAGAATGGCTAATTCCGAGGATCTCGAGCAGTCGCGATTGATGAGCGAGGGAACGATTAGTATTCTTGTAAGCGGATTACGTGGTTATGGGTGCGTGAATACAGGTNACAAGCAAGAGAGCCGGTGCATCACAGAGGAGAGAACTTTACGAGCCTCTCCACGAGCCGTTCCTTCTTCCTTCCTTCCAGCGTGGGTGGAGTTCGCTGCTACCTGACCTCCTGTGTGCGTCGAGGCAACGAGGGGACTTGAGAATGGAGCGGAAAAAATTGTTTTTCGAACACGGTAACTTTGACGACCTCCACTCTGCAATGGGAGCTACCGAGTGGATAGGGAGAATGGCTAATTCCGAGGATCTCGAGCAGTCGCGATTGATGAGCGAGGGAACGATTAGTATTCTTGTAAGCGGATTACGTGGTTATGGGTGCGTGAATACAGGTATGGTACGGTCGGTGGAGGGTAACTGTGTAAGTACCAGCGAATGGTGGTTAGAACGAGACGATAGGATCGAGCGTGGAAATAAAACGATTTTTGCGTAGGGATGAAAATGAGTGTGGCCAGTTGGTGTAAGCTCGAACGAACTTTGTTATTCCGTTCTATCGATTTTAAATAATACACCAACCTCTTCCCTTTCTTTATATCACAAACTGTTTCCACCTGGCTACAGCTCTCTCCTAATAAACAGTGCACCACTCCGACCTATTGGATTTATCGTAATCCTATTATCCGTGCACCCATCTACCGACCAAAGAATCGGATCCTAATCGGTAAATTCGATATTGGGATATCCATGAGAACCGGTTCGAGTAGCGCCTCTAATTCTATCGTTTTAAAAAGACACCTAGGATTTGTTAACAAGCAACAAACACAACGACTCCTCTCTAAAGATACAATCCGCTGCGTCGTACCTAATGAGCGAAAGCTCGTTCATTGTTTGTTAATAAACTCGATAACCGGAAGCTTCAACTCGCCCGTGAACACTCCCGACAGCATCTATTTTCCGCCCGATATATCCGCTTATGAAACTGATTGGTCGATTCCATCGAATTTTTTCGCCAACAATTAACACCGCATCGAGTCCCATCGACTCGAACGGTTAATATTCATGGGCTGTGTCGCGTCTTGCATACTTAACCGATCGCTTGGAAGCAATTCCCGAGGAACAACATCCGTGAACCGTTACTTAGTCAAAGGCTATTTATTCTTCGAAAAAGGAAGCGTTCCCTACGTAGGCCAGCGGATCAATGTTTCCGATTATGTTAATTTACCATTGTCGGTTTCACGTGGAATTCTATGGTATTTTAATTTTTCTTTCCGCAGCAATAATATTTATCTCGCACAATTTCGATGTTCCACCGAGGGCGATGATCGCGACTTATGATACGTCCGTTATCCGTCTTCGAGTGACATAGCAAAAGGTTCACCCCTCAATGGCCTTGGGCGGTCAATACTCGTGGCCTCTGCTATAGTTGTCACGATGCATAGCTGATTGAGATCTGGCAGCAAGCGGTGATACCGAACTGTTATCGATTCTGGCTCGAGCGCAACAGGCGAAACTCGGAGAGTACCGATCGATATGAATTCTAGACATCGTGATCACGCGAACGATGATATCTTTGGGTAATTCCTTCGTTTATACGTATACCAGTGTGCACGAGAATACTCACGATTAATTTCGTTTTACTTTAATTTCTTCCCCTTTCGTGACTTTCCAGAGTGGTTTCTTTAAGACTTAATTACTATTAATTATTACCGATATACCCACCCTGATTTTTATATTTTCCTAGAT
>SMSQ01026004.1:0-28436 GCA_019453375.1 Ctenoplectra terminalis
TATAATAAAAAGTTAACTTTCTAAATTTTGACTATTATTTTTTCGCTATCAAAAGAAAATAATCCGATTCGCCTCGGCTTACCTTAGGTAGCACATGCTGTACTTCGATATTTCATGTTTGACAGTGGATATTGCCAGGTCGTTGTGTATTATGTCGTTAGATATATCATGTAGCACTAAGTACACGTGCTGCAAAGAGTTTTTGATTGATATCTTTGTACAATTTCTATCGTTGCAGATTTACAGAATTACAGATTTTAGGTTAACCTTGTAAATCAGTATTTTCCAATTTTAATTTAGAGTGACTTCGTTGGTAAATAATAAACATAAATTTAAATTTCATAACAAATGCATACACATTAATTATTCTCTTGAAAAATAAAAAAGATAAAAAATTTGAGAAACTGCGAGATGTGTGTTTTTCATATTAAGAGACAGAAAGGTGGAAGAGAAAGGGAAGAGAAAGAAAAAAATCTTCGAGCGGTACAATCACCTCAAATTTCTGTATTTCTTTCGTTTATTTTATTTTGTAACTATCATTATTTATTACTGGTTAAACGGCGTTGTTACGGTAACTGGAACACAATTATTCATTTTCAGAATTTTATCCCTCGAGGATCGTTTATCTGTTGTTTGCACAATAAAGAAGCAGAAAATCTAAATATACTGAAAACCTTTATCGAACCGTATTTGTATATTTGTATTTGATTAACATTGTAATCGATTCGTTTTAACATTAAAAATTCATCAGATGGTGGCTCGGTAATTCAGTATAAAGCGATTAAATATTAAAATAAGTGGCTATAGATAAGCGGAACTTTGCCGGCTCTAAATACAATGTTGACATCGAGTAACAGTATTATATCGTTCAATACATCATTTGCATCTAATGAAGCTATCTGCAATATGGGCAAAACGCCAGCAAACATTGCTGGACGTGATCGTGCTTGGAAAGTACAGATTAACTGTTATTAGTGGTTTCAAAAAATATGTTCCGTAATTTTTGTGAAAAATAATTTTTAACAAGTAACACGTAACAATTTAATATATAAAATACGTGTAATTATTTTATTCTTCAAAGTTTAAGATTATTCATAGCGTATAGTTACGTGAAATTTTAATAAAGAAGTACATTAATATATAAAATTAATTGTACGCAGAAAAACATTAACGAAAATAAGATACAGCAACTACTGAAATTTCTAAAAAAATACTAAGTTTTTCCATAAATTTTAATTCTTCAAAAACATTTGTTCTACAGACTGAGTCGCTAAGAACCTAACTTAATACTTGACGCGACATAAAATAAATAATTTAAAAAAATATATTTTTATTTACTGTAACACTGTTTGCACGTTTCGACAAACGATTCCTATTCGAATCAACGAACAGTTAACTTTTTTGAACTTTATTACGAAAAAGATTCAGGCAAGCAGTCAAATTACGCTACTATAAATTTCATATCTTGAATTGTATTATATTAGGTATCGGAAAAAGTTGGTACGGATTTATGCTACAAAATTGGAGTCCGAACTTTCCTGAAATGTAATTTTATTTAATGAAGTAATCATTAATCATTTCTGTAGCTCTTCTCCAATGTTTTTTAAACTTATACATTCGATTGGTATAAAAATCTCGAGTTCTGATTGCGAAAAATAAATTAACCGCTGTTTTGATCTCGTTATTGTTTCGAATTTTTACAAGCTTGGAATAAACTCGAACCAATTTGTTATGCTCTGTCTTTAATAACAGAAAGACCTCTACAAACACTACAAATGCGTTGTGTTACATTTCTTGCTGCGTTTCCAAAGTTAAATTTACAAAATACGAAAGCATGAATTTTTAACATTTCGCTTACCGTCTTTAAAAAATTCCGATTGATTACAGTTTTTCACTTTGATTTGAAAATGTTTAAACTAATAATTACTGTAGATGGATCGTGGTGTCACCACGGTAATACAGTAATCAAATTTAATAGTGTAATGATAACTAAACAAAATTAATTTTTTAAAATATAGATACATCAGTTTGTAATTTTTAAGTCACACGGGCCGATAGAGGGTTAACTTTGTATAGACAACGGAACATTGAAACAAATGAAGAATTGAAATAGTGCACACATACTAAATGGACAAAATCTTGTAACGATACCATCATTATTGTAGTGTGTGTGAGAGAGAGAGAGACCCCTGATAAAATCTAGGTCTTAAGTTTTCGGCCTCACCAATACGATGGGACCTCGTTTCCAATTGGTTCGGCCTTTAGCCGGAAAATAATATAACAGAGCTAAGGAAACGTACTTTTAGGCAGAGCTAGAAATATAGAGATGGAGTTTAAGTCAACCACTGTAAAAGCACTTCAAATACACACTACTATTCCTACATTATTATATCATTTCTGCAAAATACTACAAAAAATTAAATTTGAATTTATCTCTGGCAAAAACCCGTACCAACTTTCTCCGATACCTAATACTTAACGTATTTATCAAAATTGATTACACGCGAACAACTGAAGTTGAGTACTTTTCGTATTCAGCATTGCAGACGCAACAAATTGTATATTTTTTAAGTTCTTCTATCCACATTCGTCATTTTATTATACATTTTATTATACCGTTGACGATTAAAGAGTAATTTATACCAGAACAGCTAATTACAATATTTTTACGAAAATGAGATAACACAACCACACTGGACATGGTAATTTCATAATAAAGCGTTACATTAAAAAAAAAGGAACCACGACGCGAATGTTCCGAGTGACTTCTTTGCTCCGTTCACAGGAATGGAACAGTTCTCATTGGACGTCCAGCCATTAAGTATCAACGACATACGTATTCGTCTCAAGTACCAATAGCGTATGTATTCGTATCGAGGATCTTCCTTTCTATTATCTGATTTTTTGCGATAATCCGCAGACAGGAACGTGATCCTTGCAATCATGAAATCCAACTCGTAGACCTTGGTAACTCTTATATGGAATGCCAAGCATAAGAAAGTATCCGAGAAATTCAATGATATTCACCTAGAGAAGAAACTCGTTTCCGTGGGCGGAATATGAATGAGATGTCAAGGATGACCCAAAGAAAAAGATCTTTAAAGTCTTTCTTCGCCCTGTCTAGGATTTCATTGAAACGGAATTGAATAAGTTCAAAGCCTACGCCACTTCTCGAAACGTCCCATTACGCAATGCATCTTCGATAATTTATCACGGCGAGATGTACCTACTTACCTCCAGTTCCTCCAATGCCATTTCTTCTACGTATAATCCTTCTGTCAAGAATCTCAAGAATCCTGTAAGAAAGGGATTTCTCAGCTGCAACAGAGAGTTTCCTCTATCCGTACTAATAGACAGACGTATACTCTCGTCCATAAGTCATTGGACACTTGGAAGTTTTTAATAGAATGTTCATCGAAATTGAATTTTACTAAGATCTCGAGGAGAAATTCTCTATTGCATCAATGATTCGTAAATATCAAGATCATTTTTAAGTGTGACGTAAATTTTTCTTTATTCTAAATTTGTTAAATGTCTGACGACCTATGGACGGGAGTGCAAGTGTTTGGATAAAGGAATTTTGGGATAGGGTAAGTCCGGGATAGTTCGACCACCGGGAGAGATCGACTAATATTAACCCTTTGCACTCCGTACGATTCTTTGTCACTGATGGAAAGAAGTTTTATTTTGAATGGAAGAAGTTACTGCTTATGAAAGTATTGTTTTTATTCATTTTACAAATATCCTTTTTCCTCTGGTAAACGAAACGTAAATTTTTAATTTTGTAAATTATCATGGTGCGATGTCTTTGGAAATTGAGCGTAATCATGTTGAAAACAGAACGTCTCCGTAGCGGAGCCAAAGGAGCGTTAAGGGTTAATATCTCAGGATCGAAATAGCAGAGGTCTCCGTTTTTCATTTAAGTAAAATAAATAAATCGACTTATTATTATTCTCGTACTGACAGTTGTCGCAAAATTGTATATATATTGTAAATTATATTTAAAGTTTTGCGCAGACTAGAAAGTAAAACTAAGAAAACTATTTTGAAACCTCCGTAAGCGTGAATTGGGTTGAATGTGTATGATGGATGCTCTAAGCATGGGAACATTTATGATTTACGTGGAAAATTGAAGAAAAAGCAACACATCAACTAATTTTCTCTTGTATTATATTTTGTATAAGTTACATTTTTTGGTATTTGTAGTGGGTGAACGCTCTAACCCCTAACATGCGGGTGAGACCGTCCATTTGTAATCTAGGTACTTCTTGATTTGTTGATTTTTGGTTTTGGGCATTGCACATACGTTTATTTATTATTTTTTATTACATATTCCGTACACTTATATACTTATAAAGAAAAGAACAAAAGGAACCTAACCGGCTTCTAAAAAAAGGGCTAACCGGCATAATATGAAAGGACACAACACAGTGTTGAAAACAATATCCAACATGATTAAAAAAAGAATAAATATTTTAATGTGTCGTGAAGTATGATTTATATATATTATAAATTATTTATGCGTTGCTTAAATTTGCCCTAAACAACAAAAATATAGAAAACAAATAATGTAATGACTTTTTCTCCAAAAGTGGTCGAACTATCTCAGACTTATTCTAATAGAACAATCATTATTTTGACACCAAACTTAATTTATTTAAATAGAGATCGATAAAACTGTTTGTTCAAATATTTGTGGATGTTGTATCTGTCTGGTTGTCAAACTATGTAAATTTTTCAATCGATTCGAAGATTTAGATTCGATCGAACAGAGGAAAGTATACATTATACGTACATCTCCGCCCAAAAGTTTTGGGACACCTGCGGTTTCTGATAAGTATTTTTAACGTAGACCATGGAATTTGAAAAATTGTTCTACCTAGTTCGTCGATTTGTTAGGAGGTGCTGTGCAGGCTCTAGTAGCGTATTTACGTTTAATAATTAAATAGCGTAGAATCCATCGTGTGCTCATATTCATTAAATATCTCTTCTTTATTAATCTATGTTTATTATATTGTGTATTTTGGTTCTTGTTTTTATGTAATTATTATAATGTTAACTAAAGTTGTGTTATTTATTATTTTAATCCCTAACAGAATTTAAATTGCATTTATTTTTTAGTACAATTGTTAATATATTGTACTTTCTTTATCGTACATAGAACTACCAACGATTAAAGTATACTTATTTCTACTGAAAAAAATCAAAATGAAAGGTATACGAAGAAATACTTGATCCAAGTGAAACGAACCTTTATCTCTATTTTTAACGAAAAATCACAAAAACTTCCTCAAAGTGCGCTCTAATAAATTCATTAAATTTCTTTGAAAAATTGCGAATTAGGATAAATAAATAAAAGAAAAAAGATGTATTCCATTATTTTACATTGAATTAACATCAGTATCTTATTTATTTCTATTTTATTGCAAATTTTCCAGTATGCCTTTAAATAAATATTTCTTCAATCTAAATACAACATATAATGCATGACAATTATATCTTTTATTAAAAAAAAATAAAAAAATGAGCGTAGGTGAATGCATGTTTAAATGAAGATATAGATTATAGAAAATAAAAATACAAATAATGCTTTCTAAAATTCCTAAATGGTAATTTTGACTATTCTAACAAACCGGAATCAAATATCTCATTATTCAATTGAATAATATTACACTGAAGATTCTAAAAGTGAGATAGAACTAAATTTAAATATCAAAAAACTAGCAGAAGTATCAAATTAGCAACAGTGCTACCATGATACTTAACACTAGGTTTACGGGCATTGATTTGATCATTTTGCTGGGTACATTGAAATACAAATTTTTTGCAATATCGTTAATTCGGTTTACTTCAAATTAATAGATTTCTATAAGCAGAAATTTATTTAGTCCATTTTTCTATATAAATTTCATTTTGAGTTTATATTTTTCTCACGCATGATTGTTAAACTTGAGCAGGAAATTTGAACTGCGTCAAATTGACGGGTTCCGTAAATCTAGTGTTAAAATAAATTATGAAAATAAATTAAAGCTAAAACTACCGCCGATTAAAGAATACCTATTTATACCAAATAAAATTATAATAATCCATATTTGAAAAAATACATAACGCAAGAGAACCAGATCATTGACCACATATTTTACAAAGAATGATGGAAGATACTCAGAAATGCATCCTTAAAAATTTACAAAAGTTCCATGAAAAATTACGAACCGGTCGTTTGACACTCTTGCTAGTTCTAGTATCAATTGTAAAATTAAAAATTACCCAAAGATGCAACATTACTTATAAAATGCCCCCACAGCTCTTCATACTGTCCACCAAAGATCTCTTCCCTCGCGATTGCCACATGTCGAAACAAAGGCCCCCTGAATCTTTCTCTTCGGCAACCAGGAAAGATACAAGATTTGTCGCGACCTGCATTTTTTTTTATCAACAGCTCTCTTTGCATCCCGGTTTATTCGCATTGCCAATTCAATCAAGCATTAATGTCTCCCGATATCGGTGTCTTCTTTCAACCGATAGCACCTCCAATTAGTCGTCCGTGCGAGCCAGGGTCATAATTCGTTCCTCATATTTCCCATTTATCCAGTTTCGCGAGCTTTTGTACCGGCTGTGTGTAGCGAAACAAAAAGTGAAAGATGAACGTTACCAAAAAGAGCTCGTTGGTACACCAGAAGGAGTAGCTGACCGGATGAAAAAAACGACGCTGGACGTCCTTTCTTCCAATGCATAAGCGTGCCTTCGTACAGGTATTAACCTCCCTCTCTTTTCCCTCTCTCCTCTCTGTTCCTCGCGTGTGCTCTCTGGCTATAGACATCGGATTCTCTTTTAGGGACCGTGCTAAGACTGCCAGATGAAAGTATATAACCGGTTCGCAGCTGCAGCCAGACTGGAGACTGGGCATCGTCCGGCAACCAACAACCACACACCATGGCACATCTCCAGGCACACACCATGGCGCCAGGGGCGGATTCACCATTCCGGTTGCCTACGAACCGTGTGCATTTCGAAACTTTAATCCCATCGACCTTTCGAATCGATCGATTCAATCTTGTACGGTTACCATGATCGTTCGCGACGAAAGTCGATTTTTTTTTTTACTCAATCGTCGCGATGATTTTTAACAACCGTGACTGTGTTAGACTTGAGTGCTTGGATATTAATCTATAGTGAAGATTTTGGGTATTATTTTTGGAAAATGTTTAAAAGTAATTTGACTTCATTACATGGAACTTGGAAACTTAATTTTTATTTATATATCGAATTTATTTATTATTTATTTTTACACTAGAAGTATCGGAGTGATTAAAAATGACAAATTCGTAATTTATAGAAATTCTGTTCGATAAACATTTTTAATTGTTCTAGGATTTTTCGATAAATTCAGTTAATTGACCTGTTGGTAAATATATAGCAATTATAGAACTTGGAAACTGTTGATTTTTATTTATTTACCGAATTTATGAATTTTTTATTTTTACGCTAGGAGTATCGGAGTGGTCAAACTGACCAATTCGTAATTTATAGAAATTATGTTCGATAAAGATTTTTAATTGTTCTAGGATTTTTCGATAAATTCAGTTAATTGCCTTACTGGTAAATATATATCAATTGTGGAACTTGGTAACTGTTGATTTTTATTTATTTACCAAATTTATTTATTATTTATTTTTACACTAAAAGTATCGGAATGGTTAAAACGACCAATTCGCAATTTATAGAAATTTTGTTCGATAAAAATTTTTAATTGTTCTAAAACTTTTCAATAAATTCAGTTAATTGCCTTACTGGTAAATATATATCAATTGTGGAACTTGGAAACTGTTGATTTTTATTTATTTACCAAATTTATTTATTATTTATTTTTACACTAAAAGTATCGGAGTGGTTAAAACGACCAATTCGTAATTTATAGAAATTTTGTTCGATAAAAATTTTTAATTGTTCTAAAACTTTTCAATAAATTCAGTTAATTGCCTTATTGGTAAATATATAGCAATTATATTAATAATTATTTAACGATATGTGTACTATATCTAGATCACATTTAAGTAAAATATAATTGATAATTTGATTCAGACGAAATTGAAATAATTGAATTTAAGAATGAAATATCATAAGGAAGATATTTTTGGAAAACCGAAATTTTCTGTAAAACGTACGGATAAATATTTGTCTCCTTTAAATTATATTTATTCTAACACCTATCATTTTAATTTCTTTGGTATAAATAAGTATACATTAATCATTAATACTTTTCCACATATAATTACAATGGTATTTTTTTTATACATATATTTCTGACTTTTTTTCTTAAAAGTCATTTTTATTTTTAACACAAAGTGTTATTAAATCTCTTTACAGATTGTACACATTTATCAAATATACAGGATTAAAAAGTTACTTGCGTAAGCGAATATGAAAATGTAAAACAGATGAAATACGTTAGATTATGCTTCTCGTTTCGATACATTTTTAATGGTGTTTAGTATGTATAAAATTGACAATTAAGGAACTGGTAAACTTTTTAACATTATTAAACATATTCGTTGGTCATTTGAAGTTAGCAGCACAAACCGGCCAATCAACTTTTTGCGATGGCAAAAGGGACGGAGAAAATCGACGAAACGTTGGATAAAAGCGTGTGAGCCAAACTTTAGGAATGTCTTCGCCATAACGTTCACCGGAATTCTGAAAGTCACCGAAGCAGTGAAAATGAAGCGAAGGTTACATAAATCCAGCTTTATGCGAATTGAGGTTACAATTTCATTAAATCGAAAAGGATACAATGAAATTAATTAAGTGATATAAAATGAGTAAGAAAAAAAGTTTAAATGGTACAGATTAAGATTTTACAAACTGTAAAATGATACGAATGATTTTGTTTCCTACGGATTAAAAGATTTTAATAAAAATTTCATGTTTTATTCGATCAATAATAATTTAACAATTAATTATTTTCACGTTACTTTAAAAACGCAGTGCTTTGATTGATCAACTCGTTGTATCAAATGTCATTATTCTTTGACGTTAATATAATATTATTAAAAAAGGTGAACGAATTATTTATCATAATAGAGCTCCTGTAAAATAATTTTGAAGCTACTGTCATTCTTTTTTGTGAAAATTAAATATAAAAGTTTTTGCATTGTCAGCAAATTAAGTCATTTCAAATATCAACATTTAAAATTATTATATTAAAAGTAAAACATAAATGTAATACTAATCTTTCATAATGACAGGTTCTTCTACTTAATAGAAGAAATATTAGTTAACTGTCATTTACATCTATTTTTTAATATACAGTATGAAGTTTTTATCATAAAATCTATTAGGTAAACAAATTATTACGGTCAGATAAAAATTTGCATATTTCGTGCTTTCAATCATATTAAGATTTCAATAATAGCAAAATATAATATTGAAAAATATGTTTTTGTGCATGATTCTGTACCATGCAATAAAATAAAAATCTTATTATTGTGTTTTGACAACATAGTGAATATGAATCCGATAGAAACCCTATGAAAATGATTTAAATGTCAAATTTCGCCAAAAGTGATTAGTATCTTCGGATCCAGAAACTTACATCAATATAGCACAATAATGCAGGACCAAACGAAAATTGTATAAAAAATATGAAAAGTGTTGTGAGACGTGTTCAAGCAATTATAGATGCGAGAGATGGCACAAAATACTCTTATATTTAAAAAAAATTTTGAATAATTTGTGGAGTTACATATTAATAAAAATATACTTATACTTTTTGTAAATTTTATTTTAAATGTATTTTTCAATTCCGTTTTTGACTTCACCACGAATAAATAATTTTGAAATAAATATTCTAATAAAGAATAATCTGATCACCCATTGTATATTTTTTAGTACACAGTAAGAAGTTTTTATGATAAAATTTTTGAATCATTATAGTGCCTAAATTTATATATAACTTGAACGAATATTTTCCGTTGTATTACAATGTTTTCTCGGCATGATTAATAAACTATATAAGTTCTCCGAATGAAATGCATAACACTTTAGTATTTCAGGTTTAATCAAATTAGAAATTTCATCTTATTGGTAATAAAGAATATTTATTCATTTAGCTGCTTCCTTTTTGCATAATTAAAAATAATTATCTTTGCACTCTTATTCCTTTATTTCTTCTTCTCTAAAGAAGACTATTTTAGTTCTAAATAAAACTTTATTCTGAAACAAATAACTTCATATTTCGTCAATGTTAACCCTCTTACATCTTACAAATTTGATTTCATTCAATTATTCCTGTACTATTAAATTTTTTTACTATATCTAATTTCTTTACTATACTACAGTGTACGGTCCATTTATAGAAATTATTGGTTAAAAAATTTTCAAATCAAAACGAGAAACTGTTATCAACTGTAATTTTCTTTTTTCTGATAAGTAGCCACAATCTAGGTGATAGAAGATTAAAACAAACGTTTAAATAATTTCACTTACCATTTGTAATCGCTCTGTTATGAAAATTTAGTGCTTCATATTTGAGTAGTAAACCAATAATCGACCGCATAATTAGCGTATATCTGACACCTAAAATAGCCGCGTATTTTAAAGCAAAGCGTAACCTTACAATGTTAAGATTGCTTTTGCAAAATAAACGTCAACAACTGCGAGCTCTTTTCACAAATTACAGGTTGCGACTATAGTCATTCCACAAGTGTTACAAAAACAGTCGTCCAATGATTGGTGCTTTCGTGCCGGAAATAACCATAGAAATGGTGCTCTATCACGCATCGGTCCGAACAGTCACAAAAGGAACCATAGAAAATAAAGAAACAAAAGGGAGGTATTATTTCAGAGGGCTACTATTATAATTAATCCCTGTGTCTTTTGGGGCGGATGCTAACTGATCGTCTACTCGTGGCCGCAAAAAGGGAGCAGAATCGTAATGAAAGTAAAGGAGAAAAAAAAAAGGGGGAGGAGAATCGCCGAAGGACTTTGGACAGAGTTCGCCAGCCGAACTTCACGGACGTGGTCATTGTGAAGCTGGTCGCGATAAACGCGTACAACGTTGTAAGCGATGAAGGACACGAGAATGCACGGTGGTTATCGTCGACACATTAGCATGCTCGCTTACGGAGATAATCGTGCGTGGTACTTCTCGGCTCGTTATGTTTAATGGTCGACGCGAACTGAACGAGCTTGACCCATGATGATGGGATGAAGAGCAAAGACCAGCGAAACGTTATATCAACATTTCAGAAATGTCCGAATAATCATCACCCCTCATTTTTCTTCGACATTAAACGGTTGAAGCATAATATTCTAATATTTGGCAGGAAATTGTAACTAGGCTGCCGATTTTTATGCAGATTCATATTTTTACGAGTATAATTTAGAAAAAAAAATAGAAGCTCGATAGGTAATCGTTTTGTTCGCTAAATATTATAATGGGTACTATAGTTTGGGTTTATGTATATATTTTTGCTCACTATGTGTATTTTGTGTATTTTTATGACCTAAAATTTTTTATAAACACATAAAAATTCGAAGTCTGGTTATAATTGTGGAGAGATCAGTGTAAATGGGAGAAAATTAGGATTATTTAACCCTCTATGATTTATGGGACTAAAAGTTACAAACCGATGTATCTATATTTTAAAAAAATAATTTTGTTTAGTTATCACTGGACTATTAAATTTGATTACTGTATTACTGTAGTGACACCACGATCGATCTACGGTAATTATTAGTTAAAACATTTTCAAATCAAAGTGAAAAACTGTGATCAATCGTAATTTTTTCTCCAATATGCTGACAAAATTCGGGCTATAGAGGGTTAAAATGAGAAGAATGCAATTTTTTTCTACAACTAAAATTAGAAAAGGTAATCAGACTTACGTTATAAAATAACTGTTATCAATTAATATTAGTATAAGCATTTGGTTTTTAAGAATTCTTTTTTACACAGTTTCTATATCGTGTTAATCATTATTTAAGAAAATGTAAGTAAATATATATAGGATATACATAATAAAATACAAAATTGAAATGTACAATAATTTTGTATTACATAATCTAAAATTACAACAAGAAAAAATTGTTGCACATTATTTACACGTATGTGGTATATTTTATCAGAAAAAATTAAAAAAAAAAATTACCTGATGTTTGTTTTAACAATTTACACTTTTTATCCAAAAATAATGTATCTTTTTTATAAGTAAAGTAATACAGACTTAAAAATTCAAATATAAAAAATTGTCGTACATTATTTACACGTATATGGTATGTTTTGTCAGGAAAAATGAAAAGAAAAAGATTACCTACTCTTTGTTTTAAAAATTTACACCTTTTATTCACACGTTATGTATCTTTTTTATAAATAAAGTAATATAAGTTTAAAAATGCAAATAGAAAAAATTGTACATTATTTACACGTATGTGGTATGTTTTGTCAGGAAAAATTAAAAGAAAAAGATTACCGACTCTGTTTTAAAAATTTACACCTTTTATTCACACGTTATGTATCTTTTTTATAAGTAAAGTAATATAAGTTTAAAAATACATATAGAAAAAATGCAAAGCACGTGACATAAAACCGCAAACTCTCGATCATCCGGTGCAAATTGTCTGGTATATATTTACATAATTGTCTGACATGTCAGGTCGAAAATAAATATCACGTGTACCAGTAGCAGCAAGAATAACAGAATTTTATTTCATTTTCTCTCTTGTAAACATTTACACATCTTATATAATATTAATGAAACAAATATAATTCAAATATACAAATACAGCATGTTTTCATCGCGTCTGGTCCATGAGCTGGGCCACGAGCATCGGGTTATTAAGTTTCACGTTGGATAAAGCACGCTGAAATTATTTCTTAAAATCATAAAAGATTTTATTAGGTTGTAATGACATTAGTATCTCCTATAAAAACTCGTTGATATGTCTCAACCTCGACTTTTAAGATGCCATCCTACTTTGCAGACTTTGATATTTCAACTTACCTTGAATTCTCAATTACGTTTGCCAACATGCAACCCCAACTTTATTAACTGCTTTTCAGACGACTCTAAGTATACAATTTTTAATTAAAATTTCCAATAAATTTTACACGATATTTTGGGAGAAAAAAGTAACGTTTATCTGAAATTTTTTTTACGAGAAAACATAATTATTACTATTATTATAGTTACTGAATAATTTTATTGCTTCAGTCCTTATGTCAATTTTTGCACATTCTCGTTTTAAATATTATGTCTTTTCGATCAAAGATTTAAATATTTGGCCAAACCGTTGTTATTTAGAACATTTTTTATCCATATTTGTTTCTAATTTAGGATTGATGAGAAAGAACTAATGAAAGATAATTTTGTGATTATTGACATAAGAGGTGAATATATTAGGTACCGGAAGAAATTCGTGCGGTTTTGTGCCAAAGATAAATTCAATTTTAATTTCTTGTAGTATTCTACATAAAGAGTATAACAGAGATATAGTATTATTACAAGATTTTGTTCATTTAGTTAGTACACACTATTAGAATTTTTCATTTGTTCCAACGTTCCGTTGTCTATCCAAACTTTAAAGATAACCAAAGTTTTAGAAATTCATGCTTTCATACTTGACGAATTTAACTCTGAGAATATAGCATCAAATGTAGCAAAACGTATTTGTAGTGTTTGTAGAGAACGTTGTGTTACTAAAAAGAGAGCATACAAAAGTGGTTCGAGATTATATCAAATTCGAGGAAAATTCGAAACGATAACGAGATCAATACAGCGGTAAATTCATTCTTTGAAATCAAAGCTCAAGGTTTGTATACCAATGGAATGTATAAGTTTAAAAAATATTGGAGAAGAGCTACAAAAATTGCATTGATTACTAAATAAAATTAGATTTCAGGAAAGTTCAGACTCCCTGAATTTTGTACCATAAGTCCGCACGAACTTTTTCCGATACCTAATAGTTTTGATTAATCTAAACTTAAGGTTGCAGTAATAGGGTAGACCGTGAAAAAACAATAGTCAAAATTTTTAAAATTACCTTTTTATTACAAATTCGTAATTAAATCTTTGACAAAAATTACACATAAAGCTCAAATTCACTCTCAATTGTAGGACTAATAAAAATATGGCAATCTGTACTTCTATTAATACAAATCGAATAATACCTAAAATGTTTCACCATTTTTATTTTCGATTGTTAAGATATGAAATGCATTAGATAAGTAATTTATGTTACTATACGTAGCAGCATAGTCTGTACGAGGTATTATTTATTTAACCCTCTATGGGACCGTGTGACTTAAAAGTTAGAAACTGATGTATCTATATTTTAAAAAATTAATTTTGTTTAGTTATCACTGCACTATTCAATTTTTTACTGTATTACTGTAGAGACACCACGATCCATCTACATTAATTATTAGTTTAAACATTTTCAAATCAAACTGAAAAACTGTAATCAATCGTAATTTTTTCTCCAATAAGCAGACAAAATTCGGGCTATAGAGGGTTGAAAAAATTTATTTCATTTAGTTATCACTGTACTATTAAATTTTATTACTATATTAGTGTCATGATACCACAGTCCATCTATAGCAATTATTACTTTAAAAATTTCGCGATCAAAGTAAAATAATGCAATCAATCGTAGCTCCTTTCTTTGATAAAGAAACAAAATTCGGGCTATAGAGGGTTAATTTGAACACTAATAATAAATTTTTTTAAACTTAAAGATCTTTCTTTTGACTGAATTTTTATTTTTATCCGATTCGCCTCGATCTATCCTATATAATTAATAATAAGTGATATTGAGGTTTCTAATATTAAAGCATACCAGTTGTGTGCAATCATTTCTCATTTATCTTCATTATTTTATTCTTTCGACACGATTCAGATGTCACGCGGTGTATAATCATTCATTTTATCTGGAAATTCATCTTTATAACTTCATAATAGCCTGAACCCTGAACCAAGTGCAAAGTTGCATACAAAGTACATCTAACAATGAGTATGAAACAGCATCTGCGGACAGCTGGAGCATATGGGAAAATAGCGTGACCCAGGTGCCAGCTCGGCCTTCGTCAAATTTACTTAACTCGATAGCATCACCTTTTCCGTTTTCAGAATTAGCTCTTCAACACCGTGGCTTCAATTGCATTAATTATTAAATAGTGCTAATGCAGCAGTGGATGAACATCTAATACTCCGACTAAAGTAATTTCAAGCTTCGCTTAGCGAAATTCAATCTGTCCATGAATTATTGAATAAAATGCATTCTACTCATGAAATACACAATGCTTTTTATTCCAAAAAATTGTTACAATACAAAATATTTCTGGCTTTTTTTTATAGTCTGATTTGAAGTATATATATTTTAATTCGAAGTAGTACAAATGTAACGTTTTAAATTACATATTAGGTTTAATAAAATTTTAATTTTAATTAGTGTGTTTGTTCAATTCATTATCTCGTTGTTTCCTTATTATCTCATATTAAATTTTAAATTACATATTAGGTTTTATAAAATTTTAATATTAATTAGTGTGTTTGTTAAATTCATCACCTCGTTGTTTCCTTATTATCTTATATTTTTTGAACATTAAACGTAACAAATTAAACATACCTAGAAATTCTAATTCAAAGTTATATTTATTTGATATAAATATTAAAAATTAATGGCCAGTAATTTTTGTGAATTTTAAAAGTTTAAGAAAAGAGTAACCTATATAATATTATAATACAAACATAAAGATAGATAATATTAATAACTGTTGCTCATATTTTATTTTTTGGTAACTCTTTGCTAATCTTTGATAAACACAGAATGTATAAAACAGTGCGCTTCGTATTATTATATTTAACTGATTTAATGGATCTAAAATTTTTATATGACGGCAATAATGCTAGTTTCTCGGAACTTTTTAATCTTCCTTATTTTAGAGTTAAAACTAGACCTTTAAATCATACACCTCCATTCACTATTGTTTTACGAAACATTTCATATCGTGGATTCTTTCCAAATTTCATTCAACTAATCTACAGTTACTATAATTTATATTATTGCTAACACAAGTGTCGTTTAATATAAGTTGTTAAAATTAGACTTGCACCACTTTCAAACTAAACGCCTCACCTATTGGACGACCAAATGTTTCTAAACACAAGGCTTATACGTTATAGACGAACG
This sequence comes from Ctenoplectra terminalis, assembly GCA_019453375.1. NCBI lineage: Eukaryota > Metazoa > Arthropoda > Insecta > Hymenoptera > Apidae > Ctenoplectra > Ctenoplectra terminalis. The sequence continues at coordinate 16,189 of SMSQ01026004.1, forward strand.
CCAACTCCTACCCATAAGTTATCGAGCAGTTAGCCGACTTAAAATAAAGACAAATTAATGTTGCAGCTACAAACTAGCTAATTAGAAATTTTGCACTAATTAACTATTTGCAGTGTGAGGGAAACTGAATTATATTGTTATAATATTCCCGAACTATTATTAGATATTTACATTAATACTTAAAATTTAAAACTCTGCTGGAAAGTTTATGTAAAGCGCCGCAATATTTACGACGTTTCTAAAAACATGCATTTTTAGAAATAAAATGAAATAACTTTTGTACAATGTTCCATGCACATGTACCACGTGCGGTTCAAGATATATCTACATGTTTTTAAATTTCAAGATATACATATCATTTTCTTTTATTGCACAAATATATGAATACGCGTTTAAGCAAAAACAGCGCTTTATCATTAGTTCGCAAGTCAAGCCTTAAAGCGGGTCCAGTATTTTAAGTATCGATACTAAAATTATCATAGCAGTCAAATGACCGGTTTGCAATTTTTCACAGAAATGCTACAAATTTTTAACGATGCATTTCCAAGTATTTCTCATGATTTTCTATAAAATATAGACTAAGTTAACGGCCCACTAAAAAAACAAAATATCAGTAGATTGTAAATTTAATTGACATGTAAACTAAAAAATATATTTGATAAAGTAAATACATATGGATCTACAATACTCAGTGTACTACTAAAAGCAGCTAAAAAGCGGAATACTCAATAGTCTACATAAGATCACATCATCTCACCTGTTAGTTACTTTACAGTTAAACACTATATATTTTTTCAAATATCTATTATCTCGATTCCCTTGCTAAAAGCAAGTATATTTCAATCGCGGGCAGTTTCAACGTTACCGGTAAAATTTTCTTCATAATTAGCCGCTGCCCAGTGACCTAAGAACAAGAATGTACGTAGCTCCACAATTCAGAAAGCACTCGATCCGAGTATGAGGCAACGCACAAACGAAAGGAACTACGTTAGGGCATCGAGGAGCATGTGAGAGAGCAGTAGGAAGAGGTGAGAAGGTAGTGTCGCCCAGGTGCCCGACCGGCCTTTGCCGAACTCACCTCCACCTCCTCTCCAGTTCTGCTTCTCTCCTCGCCCATTCTCTCTCCAGGACACGCTCCTCCGGCTGTTTCTTGCTCGCTAGCCTCGTTCGTTCCGTCAGTTCGTCTTTTTCCAGCTCGCGAGCTTCTTCCTAACCTCTCGACGGCTCCGGTGCTTTCCTCTTATCCGTGCCATTGGCCATTAGCGATTGCCGTCCACCGTATCATCAGGCCCCACAGTAATGGGACCTCTTACGGTCCTACGGGTCCAGTCGTTCGTCGCGCGCCTCCGCCGAGGCTTCCCCACGTTCGGCTCCTTTACGGACCTCCTCCTTCGCTCCTACCACGTGATTTAGCGTGTTACGTCTAACAGCTCTCGACCTTCCGTCTGTCGGATCTACGTTCCTGATAACCTGGACACCGCGGAGTTCACCGATCCGAGGCATCGAGTTCGGCTCGTGCCTCCGTCCCGTCGTGAACCGTCTCTCACGGACCCGAACCACCGTCGGATTCATTGCGTTCGATCTTGTGCTACAAGTTTTTATGCCTCGCTCGTTTGTTGGTGACTCGACTATGTTTTGTGTGTAATCCGCTAGTGGCTATACGACGCGCGGTTTCAGCTTCTTACGTTCCCGTTGGTGTCGAGTTGATGGAAATTGTCATTCGAACGGCTTTCTTGTTAGCGGAGCGATACTGATTTTGTGCCTCTCGAATTTCTAGCCTCGCAAATCATGCTTCTGCTGCATAAATCACGCGACGCGATCCTATACGCTGCACTATGTTCATTTCGATAACTGTGCGCCGATGTTTTTCAATGATTCATTTAATTGACTACAGTTTCGGCCGTGCGCTTTGGCAAACGGCTTCGGGGTGATGTTGAAGTAGATTTTTTTCGCTCGATCAATCACGCGTCTTACCGCCCGAGTCATATTAGCGTGAGAGAATGACCGGACTTCAATTTGCATAAACGCCCTAGGTACGTTTGAATTTTACTTATTCCAACTTGTTAACGAGTTTATAAAGTTACATAAAACATAAGCCCGTTCATCGATAAGTGCGACCCTAACGATCCTTGCTGACACTGGTTAATTGATCGTATGATCGATAGGTGAATTTATAATGTTGAAAGTTCAGCTCGTGACGATTGGACGATATCGTTTCTCTACAAAGTATTATTATTATAATTGCACTGTGGATGTTTATGTAAATGCATATTTTTATAGAAAATAGGTAAAGAAATGGGACCTAGATTTAAACATATCTTGTGATCGAAGGATTCTAAAAATAATTTTTTTTATTTTGCATATTTTTGATTATTACGTGCATGTTTCTAGCATGTTTTACATACAAGTAATTAACACTAGAACTACCGACGATTTAAGTGTACCTACTTCTACTTAAGAATTCAAAATAATAGATATTTGAAAAAATATAATATGCCAGAGAAATAAATCTTTATTCATCGTCATAAATCTTTATCAATCTTTATTCACATTCGTTACAGAAAAACATAAAAATTCTTAAAACTGTACTATTGTAAATTTATAGAATTTATATGAGAAATTGCAAACCAGTCCTTGTGACCACTTCGATGGTTTTAATGTTAATATCTTTTTCGTGTCCTTTTTTATTTTTCCAAATCATATACACGCGTGAATTATCGTTGTCATTTATTTATATATTTATTACCTACTCTAACATATTTTACTTGCAATAACATACGCATCCAATTATAATACATAAAAGTCGAATTACATTAATGATTAAACGCGTCGATCTCCAGAAATTATGCAAGTCAGATAATTATAAATTGATGACATTTCTCTGATGGTGCAGCCACGTTCATAAAAATAACACTCCAGTCGCACGTGTCACGGTGATTTAACGACTATTGACCTAGAAATGCAATAGCTCTGATCGACTGGCTTTAGACAGACGCGATGATGAAGACTCGACCTTGAAAATTGAATAATTCGACCGGTTCGAAGAGTATTCTCTGCTTTAAACCGTTCAGACGATAGTTTCTAATGCTTTGAAAAATTCCGATTTCATTACGATTAATGATCAGTGTCAAGTTACACTCGATTCTAATAGAAAGTTTAATACCCTCTTCAGTCTTATTTATACAATTTTATACATATATTCTTAACCACTAATTTTGCTATTAATTTATGTTCAAATATCACAAAGAAGAATGATAGACTTCGTTGCGTAATTTTAATATTCGAGAATATTAAAGCTATCATAAAAATGTACTTAATTTAAATTTCCGAAAGTTAAAATTCTTTTTATTTCTATAATTGTGCTCGTTATAATGATATGAAAGTAAACAAATTATTTTATTTATAGACTCACTATAATTACCAAAGTAGTCGGAAAGACTACTTCGTAATTTCTTATACAAATTTTATAAATTCGCCGTGAAACATTTCTGAGAATTTTTCAAGATTTTTTGTCAAATTTGTCTTCCTTGCATCGTGTATTTTTTCACATATCCTTTATTTTTATTTCCTTCCTACGAATAAGTATAATTTATTTGTCGGTAGCTCTACCGTTAAAAATACCCGAGTGATAAAATACTGCCTTAGGATAAAAACATGATTCAATTACTGTAGTGTGTCATTATATTCGCACTTCATTTATCAACTATCGAAATTACGCTACTACTTTCAATTATCAATATGAACTCTATAATAATAATTAGAATTAATTAGAGGTTACTTCAAACTTAATTCAATTTTATAATTCTCTTTTTTAATAGGCTATAACATCGACCTAACTGCACGCTGATTGGTTATTAGCAATTGTATCAAAGACTATTATTGTAGAATATTATTATTGTAGAAATTACATTTTGTTATAAACTGTTTTTTCAAGAAATAGCAAACCTTTGAGATTTCATTCTTTTTCCACTGTGGTTTTCATTTAAAGTTGCTTTTATCTGAAATTTCGAACGACGTTCTCTATACTTAAAGTAGCTTCAAAAGTCACATGACCCACGTTTAGCGACCACGTGACTACAGAAAATATTACAGATTAGTTGGTCAGAGTTAGAAACGAGGCGTGCATTAGGGTTATTCGACATAACTTAATTAAAACTTATTTCCTTAGTCGTTTCACTGAATTTTAATAAACATATATTCACTCGTCAATCAACGCGATATAAATTTTTCAACTTGAACAATCTTTCGGTAGTTACACACGTAAAAATGTTTAATTCAACGTATTCGAGTTACTTTCATTGTTTGGTTAGGTTAACTAGTTTATTATACTTCTATGACCGTCTGTTAAGCTAAATTTTTAAGTACATTTATTGCTGTCCGAAAACATAATACCATATTAAAGTGTTAATTTCGTGAAAATAAAGGAGAAATCTCTTTTTATTCTTCATAAATTTAAACGAAACGTTCCCTTTCGACGATATAACCTGTCAGCAGAAGACAATTCATTTTAACGAAGCTGATGTAAAACAAGCGTTCCTTAAATTTATAGCTATTCTAGAGTTGCGATAATAATTTATTCGGTATCGCTCGGAGCAAATTATGCGATTCGTTGTCATTAAAATTTTACGGAAATCGACAGTGGTAATCGTGATTAATTGACTTACCGAACAAAAGAAACGGCGGCTGTTTTAAATATTCGTACGCGCGGGCGAAAATTGTGTTTCTCAGTCGTCATGGTGTTAATTAAAAAAAAAAAGTGTGCCGACGAAGAAAACGAACGTGCAAAGTGTCGCGCGGAATAAAAATGCAGAGTGAAGCGGTGCGAGTAATTTTAAACATGACTGGAAAAAGTGCATAAAGCTCGGACGTCGATGAAGTGTTACAGTGTTGTGCGATACGCGAAGAAAAAGCTGTCGAACGTGCATTCTCTTTGCGATTAACGTGACCAGCGTTTTTGTAAAACCTACCGGAAACAGTGGCAACCAGATGGGAAGTGATGTCTACCTATTATGGCAGAACCGTTCTCGAAGAGATTCGTCACAGCTAAGGTTAGATTTATTTTTGGTTACTGTTTGCTTCTCTTATTGTTTTCTTTCTATAAATTTTGCATTTCAATCAACGATACTGATTTAGCTACGGTTAAATCGTTCTTTGTCCAATCGCGTTCTCATTTCTTTTATTTCATTTTTCTAAGTTGATGCAAATATTAACTCTCTATAGCTCGAATTTCGTCTGTTTATTGAAGAAAAAATTACGATCGTTTACAGTTTTTCACTTTGATTTGAAAATGTTGTAACTAACAATTACTGTAGATGGATCGTATAATAGGATGGTTAAAGGAACTGATCTGTAGATCGGTAAAATAGACCTGCTATTTATTCAATCGCGTTCTCATTTCTTTTATTTCATTTTTCTAAGTTGATGCAAATATTAACTCTCTATAGCTCGAATTTCGTCTGTTTATTGAAGAAAAAATTACGATCGTTTACAGTTTTTCACTTTGATTTGAAAATGTTGTAACTAACAATTACTGTAGATGGATCGTATAATAGGATGGTTAAAGGAACTGATCTGTAGATCGGTAAAATAGACCTGCTATTTATTCAATCGCGTTCTCATTTCTTTTATTTCATTTTTCTAAGTTGATGCAAATATTAACTCTCTATAGCCCGAATTTCGTCTGTTTATTGAAGAAAAAATTACGATCGTTTACAGTTTTTCACTTTGATTTGAAAATGTTGTAACTAACAATTACTGTAGATGGATCGTATAATAGGATGGTTAAAGGAACTGATCTGTAGATCGGTAAAATAGACCTGCTATTTATTCAATCGCGTTCTCATTTCTTTTATTTCATTTTTCTAAGTTGATGCAAATATTAACTCTCTGTAGCTCGAATTTCGTCTGTTTATTGAAGAAAAAATTACGATCGTTTACAGTTCTTCACTTTGATTTGAAAATGTTGTAACTAACAATTACTGTAGATGGATCGTATAATAGGATGGTTAAAGGAACTGATCTGTAGATCGGTAAAATAGACCTGCTATTTATTCAATCGCGTTCTTATTTCTTTTATTTCATATTTCTAAGTTGATGCAAATATTAACTCTCTGTAGCCTGAATTTTGTCTGCTTATTGAAGAAAAAATTTTAATCAAACGATTTTTCTTCCGCATCTTTTTCGGACGTCCACGTTTTATGTAATCGAGGAGATGCGTATCTTGAACAAATCAGGGTCAACATTATTGTTTGATATATGTACAAAAGTTAAAGACACGTAAAATGCGGCTCGTAGATTGCGTTTAATAAAATATACCACGTACGTGTAAATAATATGCAACAATTTTTTCTTGTTGTAATTTCAGATTATCTGATACAAAATTATTGTATGTCTCCATTGTGTATTTTATTACGTATATCCTATATACATTTACTTAAATTTTGTTAAATAATGTTTAACACTGTATAGAAACTGTATAAATAGAATTCAGAAAAACCAAATGCTTATTGTAATATTAATTGATGAAAATTATTTTATAACGTAACTCTGATTACCTTTTCTAATTGTAGTTGTAGAAAAAAATTGCATTCTTCTCATTTTAACCCTCTGTAGCCAGAATTTTGTCTGCTTATTGAAGAAAAAATTACGATCGTTTACAGTTCTTCACTTTGATTTGAAAATGTTTTAACTAACAATTACTGTAGATGGATCGTATAATAGGATGGTTAAAGGAACTGATCTGTAGATCGGTAAAATAGACCTGCTATTTATTTAATCGCGTTAAAAAATTTACTAATCCCATAATTGTTAATTCAATACATATTAGACACAATTGAAAATGTATCCAAACGAGAAACATAATCTAACGTATTTCATCCATTTTACATTCTCCTATTCGCTTTTACGCAAGTAACTCTTTAATCCCATGTATCAATAAATTTCGAAAATCCATAAGGAAATTTAATAATACTTTGTGTTAAAAATAAAAATGATTATTTAAAAAAAAAATCGAAAGTATATCTGTAAGAAATAGCATTGTAATTAAATGTGTAAAGCTATAGTAACCCTCTATAGCCCGAATTTTGTCTCTTTATCGGAGAAAAAATTATGATTGATTACAGTTTTTCACTTTGATTTGAAAATGTTTTAACTAATAGTTACTGTAGATGGATCGTGGTGTCACTACGGTAATACAGTAATCCAATTTAATAGTGCAGTGATAACTAAACAAAATTAATTTTGTCAAATATAGATATATCAGTTTGTAACTTTTAAGTCACACGGTCCCATAGAGGGTTAAGCATTTGAAGCTATAAATTACAAAACAGCAGAAGGTCGTTTACCAATATTTTGAGAAAAACAGTTTTGATTGTCAGAATAACAACGATCGTACGCTTGTAATATTTTAAATATAACTGTCGTAGAAAAACACTTTAGTGGCACGATTTTTGTGTTGTTTTAAATATTGTTAGGTCTGGGTGAATTGGAAACAGTTATACCTATAACTAGACTGCGGATTTTTATGGATTTATGGAAAATTTGAAGGCTGAAAATACATAGAACGCACATAATAAGCAGAAATATATAAATAAACCCAAAATATAATACTGATTGTAATATTTAGGGAACAAAACAATTACCTATTATTTTTGTTTTAAATTATATTCACAAAAATATGTTTTGCATAAAAATCCGTAGTCCACTTATAATTCATATGAAAAATTTGGGTTAGAATTCATGGCTTCATTGTTATTAGCGTTAGTATTTCAATTTTTCTATTATTTTATTTTTATTAAATGAGGATTTTGCGTCTTATTGATGTTATGTAGCTTCGTCTTTCTTAAAACTAGAAAGCTTTATTTTTTAGAGAAATGAAAGCATGTTTGGATTGAGACAATGTTAAAGATTGCAATAGGGTTAATGTTATACAGAAAAATATTTGTTTAACCACGTGTTAGGCAGGAGTGGAAATGCGAGTGGAAAATAAAAGACGTTATAGGAAAAAGACTAAGCGGTTAAATATATTTTCCGTTTGACACAGAACATGTTATTGGCATAGAGGCTTGTTGCTAACTAAAGAACGAGACGCGACGCGTAAAACAATAGATGTATAAATAAATAGCGCGACCGAATCGTGCATCACATTTTTTCTCGATTTTTGATACAATGATTTAATCATCAAGTATCAATATCTACGTTCAGATTAATCAAAATTCTTCAATAATGAAAATAAAATAAATAATATGCATTTATCCGGAAAATGAAATGTATCAATGAGTCAGAGACACATATTTATTACCGAAAAAGTAAATGCTAAATTATTAATAATTAGTTTAATTTTTTTCCTTCCATAACAGAATCACTTTTTATTTTATTTTTTATTCGTTCTATAGTATGAAATTTTATATGAAAAGTTGACAAATGTATAGTCAAACATAAGAGTCTACATGCACTCTGTCATAACGCAGATGGTACCTCTAAATTTTTTTTATACAAAATTGTACATTAATTGAATTTAGACACGTGTTAAAAATATAACTGTTTGTTAAATTTACTAACAAGAACTCTTGGAAAAATTCAAAATACGATGCCACAAAAATAAACTCATCAAGAAGAAATTATAAGAAAAATAGTACTAAATCTACCACTACTATTAACAATACTAAATTATACTCAATCAAAATTCCAACTAGCAATTAGAATAGTACGCATACCTAATCAGTGTGGCACGTTATAATAAAAATTCAATTACTCGAATACACAAAATTCAATGGTCGTGTATAGACTATGACTGACTGTACCTAACTATTCTTAACTCTCAATATATCACTCCCATTATAATTTCCATAAATTCAAGATATTTTCACCTTCTGATACTTCAACGATATTTTAAAAATTTCCTCAGTTACTTAACATTTAACCCTTCCCTATCTGATACCTCACTCAATATCAGCCTAAAACTTTGAAAACTAAATTTAAAACAGTCAGGAAATAAAATAATATTTCAAACGTTTCTCCTTTAGAAACTAAAAACGAACTAAGAATCAATATCGAGCTAATGTATTCGATCGACGTTTCAGCGGCAGTACCGTCGGAGTACAATTTTTCTCTGTCGTTTGCAATTAAAAAAACAGTCGAATCCCACTTAACCGTACGGGTTACGAAATATCACGAATTTGGCATTGACGTATACGAAGCTTTTAGTTGCCTATGGTTATACGTTCAAGGCCTTTTAAGTGCAGGTCCCAGCGAGTATGTAATTTTCATGTACGATTCCCTTCCTCCTCTTTCCTTCCATCCTCCATCCTTTCTTCTTCTTTCGAATGGTCCGGGCGAAACGATCGAGTACGTGCACGCCACCACATGCTCGTACATTTGCGCTTAAGTTTGCGCATTTATACGAAACAAGCCCGCGCGCGCCCGCTCGTATGTGTGCGCGTCGGCCAGCAAATTCAATGGATCGGTGCGGCAAAGGTCTTCTTTCTTTTAAAAATCCTTCTCGTTTTCCGCTGTTCGAAAACGAAAAGGGAATAAATTTCGGGGTTTACGTAATTGCCAAGTTTATGCTTTGTACACGATCGTTTTTCTTCCTCAACTTCTTCTTTTTCGGGCTGCCTTATCGGATAATCTGTAATTTGAGTCGGGCACTCGAGAGTTTACAAAATATTTTAATCAAACGATTTTTCGTCCGCATCTCTTTCGGACGTCCACGTTTTATGTAATCGAGGAGATGCGTATCTTGGACAAATCAGGGTCAACATTATTGTTTGATATATGTAAAAAGGTTGAAGACACGTGAGACGCGGCTCGTAGATCGCGTTTAAGTAAAATATGTGTTGTTACTTAATCAATTTTCGAAATAAGTTCGCCGATGCATGAAACGAGGTATTTATTATTTCTTACGCAATGTATGTTTGTAACAGCCGTTAGGTTTTTATTGCAATTTTCTTGTCCGAAATTTAAATACACGAGTAACCTGGGATGAAGTATAACATGGATTAATACTTACGGGAGATATTACTTAAGTGTAACATACCAATTATAATGAAATTTACGTATCATGCGTTGAAACAAATATTTTACACGTACTTTTTCTTATTTCTAATTATGCATATTTAGAGGGTGAAAACAGTTCTCGAAGGTAGGGTTGAAAAATATATTTTCCGCAATATTTCGGTTAAATTTATTATACAATTTATTTAGCTATTACACAGTTAAATCTTGCATAATTCTTTTGAAATTGCATAATTCTTGTTCGAACAATTTTTTTCTGAAGCGAATACTTTCCGATATATCGAGGAAAAAATATTTTTCATCCCCAACTTTGAGGGCTGTTTTCACCCTGTAAATGTGAATAATTACAGATAATAAAAAAGAACGTACCAAATATTTTTTTTAACAGTATATTATATCGGGTTGTCCGGAAAGTTCGTGCCGATTTTAAGGAAAATTCAAACACAACGCATTTAAATTTACACATTTATTAACTCGTATATGTTCCATTTTGTTCTATAACTTTTCTCCATCTCTCGCGTAACTTGAATATCCCATCCTTCCAAAACTTCTTAGGTTTTTCGGCGAAAAACTTTTCCATATTTAACACTGGAACTACCGTGCCAATCAAAATGACTGGTTCGTAATTGGTCATAGAAATTTTATAAATTTACAGTAGCGCGTTTTTAGGGATTTTCTATAATTTTTTAAACGAAATATGCACAAAGAATTATTACCCCTGATATAAGTATTTTTTCAAATACTTATCATTTCGATTTCCTTGCTACAAATATGTTTATTTTAATCGTCGGTAGTTCTACCGTTAATAGCGTATAAAACTAACGAAAATGAATTTATCCTAACCAAACTTTTGTCTAAAGATGCCTCAAGTGTCACTCCTTAGAATATGTACGCGTGACATTTGTTTTCAATCGTTCCGACATATTGAGGACCTGCTCTAATGGCACCTACCGAAAATCGACACGAACTTTCCGGACAACCCAATACGTCTTAGGTTGTCCAAAAGGTTTCGTTCGTTGTATTAATAAGTATTGGATGCATAACGTTTTTGTTTTACAATATATTATTATTTTATGTAGGATCCATTTTGATTCATCACTTTCCTGCATTGCCCGTTTGATAGATAAGTCTGAATATTTATATAAATACTGCCAAATGAAGCTGTTGTGTGAAGACAACGGAAGAAACTTTCCGGGCAACCTAATAAATTTCATTAAAATCGGCGTGTTACACTTATGTGAGGTTCCTTGTTATTAGGTGAAATTTGATTTATATTTTAACATTTTAATAATGATAAGAATTGTCCAGTGAAATTTTCCATAAAATCGAATTTTTAAATATGAACGTGTCCTAAATAGAACACGTTCAAACGAATTGTTCATTTTTCTCTGACTTTCAAATTCTATTTTCATGAATACAGATGCTCTCTAATGAGAAAGCATCAACGTGTTGTATGCACAATTACCGGCTAAAAAGATTCATAAAATGTCCTTATACAGAACAAATTATACACGCTGCGGTAAAATAAAATTTTTTGATGAAACGCTTAAAGAAAAGATATTATCCGAATTACTAAACTTAAAATATTTTTTAATTCGAGTTTTATTACTTATCATACGTACACTCTCATCCATAAGTCATCGAATCAACAAATTTTGAATAAAGAAAAGGTTACGTTATACAGTCCCTGGCCATCGAATTAGGTTCGCTACAAATTTTCAGCATTTTTCACATTTTACGTAAAATTAAAAGGCCTGTTCAAATTGTAACGAAGTAATTTATTAACTACTTATATAAAATATTATAAATAAATACTATAATACTAGTATAAATAAAAAATACTGACATAAATAAAGAATACTGACACAAATAAAAAATACTGACATAAATAAAAAATACTGATATAAATAAAAAATACTAATATAAAATAAATACACTATTACTGTACATAACGTTATTAACCCATTTGCATCACGAAGTGGAATATTCCGCGAGTAATATCTTCTCCGTATCACCAAACGCGGAATAATCCGCCAATAGTGACATCGTACCATACCTTTGAATAAAAATATTTGCACTAAGAATTTTATATTCATTAATATATATTATCCTTTGTACTCTGATATATCATCATAATCAGTTAGTATTAATAAAGAATAGCAAATATTTAAATCGGGACGAGTTATAAAATAATCGTGTAAGCTTCGGTAATAAGTGAGAGTCTCTGCAATTTA
>SMSQ01026004.1:41353-58843 GCA_019453375.1 Ctenoplectra terminalis
ATCCGGGTATGTTTGGAAAAGTGTGACCGTGGACGAATCTTGGGTGGTCGAAAGAGTGTTAGCGAAGAGTGTCTGGGTTATGTCTAGCGTATGTTTGGGACTGAGAAACTGGGCCGTGGGAATGAAGTCTACGTGACTGCGAGTGAAAAAGGGATGTATGTGGAAAAAAGATAGAGCGATTGAGGGATGTGCATTTAAGCGAGTGAATGTTCGGGGCGCGAGGATTTTGTCGTAAGAGTGCCGTAAGGAAAGAGAGTAGCGAGGAGAGCCATATATTGATTAAGATTATTATTGCTGAACATCATTTATTGTTATTTAATAAACCAAATAATTCTTACGCGCCAGAGCTCGATTATTCTGACAAAGGCTTCCGAAAGTGTTAGTGACTTCCGTGTCTTCCGTTCTTCCGTTTCCTTCCGTTTTACTTCCGTTTAACTCTCCTCTTTGTCTCTCTCTTTTAACCCTCCTTACACATTTATAACTTACATTTATGACTTGAAAAGCTACCCACAAGTAATATTGTGCGCGCCGCTTATAAGCGACGCTCGAAGCGAAAGGGTTAAATTTAAATAAAAAAAAAAGAAATAACAGTCCACAGGTTAAGTGACGTCCCTTGTGAGTCTAATAAACTTCAAAATAAAGAACTTACGTAAATCTAAAAACATGGTTAGATCGCACAGAGCTGAACATAATAAGAGTGTAAAACTGTTCCAACATTGTTAAACTCATATGCACTAGGTTGATTTATTATCCCAGTAATCATCCTTTCCGTTAGAATATAGTCGTTCGATTTTATAAAGAGATCTATTATTCAAGCAACGTATTCCTTCATCAGTTTGAATGTCACAATTCTATTATGTTAGCAATAAAAGTTACATATCGTAGCGAACAATGCGAAATATGGCTTTGAATTGTAATAGCTGTAGGAGAAGAGAAAATTGATCAAAGAGAAACTAATATAACGTCAAATTAAAAAGAAAAAAATCCATATTCTGCTGAACCAATCAGCTCTGCAGAAAGGAATGAAATATTTTACTAATTGACAATAAGCTCTTTGTATACGGTATTTTTTTTTTTAAAAGACTTTTATTAACTGCTTTTTCTGCAGCACATGACGCCTCGTCATACAGTTACACTATCGCTGTTGTTATAAGATTTTTTTTATGAATAGATTGCACTAACTCGCGTGCAACTTATAAACATTTAATGTGGATTCATAAAATATAGAGTAACGGAGTTAATTATCGTACGAGATATTTGAAAGCTATAAAATGTTAGAAATCTTCGAGAATAATGTACTTTATTTTGGTATTTAATCGTGTTACAGTCGTTGAGTCACTTTTGACCCAATCGAGTTTTCCTTTCGATAAAAAATTTCCTAATTTTGAGAAATATATAAATAAACCTTTCGTCAATTTGCGAATTTTCTTGTTCCGATTTTATGTTAAAGACACATTTTTATAAAAATTAGGAATTTTTTTTAAATAGAAAAAAATAGATTTCGATTTAACACAAACAAATTTGAGGACCATAGCAAGGTTAAATATCACTTAATAAAAAAAGTTGCTACAAACTATTTAATATTTCTAAAAATATTAGGTTAGTGCATATAAAATATTTTTTTTTCTTTTTTAATAGAACTTTATTTAGCGATTAACAAAACTCATAAATTTTCTATTTGATACTCGAATAAATAATTTTTCTTGAATATCAAAACTCATGAATTTAGAAATGTAGTTTTCCAAACGATTAACTAGTTTCATAATTCCAAATTTATAAAAACTCTTAGTTCTATAATTGAAAAATTTTTCGTGTGGGCTCAACATCGAGAAGAAAAAGAGCTATATCATTTTTCACTTTTTAAAAATTTTCTTACCATATAACTTTTTTTGCAAGATTTTTTGCAGAAAGCCTTGTATTCAATTTTAATAGAGCTGCTAGTGAAGTACTCGGATAAAATTTTATTAAAATTGCTTCAGTAGTTTGGGAGAAAATGGGTCACGAAGTTTAGAACTCTTCCGGAAGGAAAAGGTTGGTTCCGAGTCCTCTCAGGCGTAAAAAAAACGTATATTTTTTGTTTCGTTATGGTTAAAATATTTAAAGCTGTACAATTGAGCGCAATCTGTATGATACTGTTTTATAAAATTCCATAAAATTACAAAATATGAAAACAAAATTTGTACGCCAACGTTGTATTCAATCGGTTACCTGGTGAAGCAATTTTGTAAAATTTTATCATCGCTGTGACCATTGTTGCGTTTATGCCTCGTTGAGAAGTATTCGCCATTATTCCAGCAATTCGCGACATACGGAGAGCACATTGTTCTTGTACAATGTCCGCGTAATTTAACACTCCTCGATGAGCATCGTTGAGAATAAAGGCTGGTCTCGAACCATTCAACTATTTCAGTTACGCAAATGTTCTTTTTTCCTTGCTGCTTTCCCCTATTGTTTGAGCGAAGGCAATTTTTACTTTCCACTCTATCTTTTTTCTAGTAGATATATTACGCCGAAATTCGAAGGTCGTCGCGAGCTTTGAAAACGTAGAAATTGTTCGATCACAGACACGGATACTTTTACAATTAATCGAGTCGATTTCTGTAATCATTTTCTTTACCGATTTTGTATTAATAGCTTGAAAAAATAGTAAAAATTATAAATAATTTTATATAAAAAAAAAAAAAAAGAGTTATGAAGAATATACCAGAATTTATATTATTGTAAATAGCACTAAATAAAGGTATTAAATGAAATAGTTTGCATCAGGTTTGAACATTACTTAACTAAAGTATTTTAAGAATAATAATCAGTATTTAATATGATATATTTTGAAATAATTATACGTTAGTTTATTCGAAGGTTTGTTCGTTAGAATTCATTAGAAAAATTCTAATATTCCTGTTGATAACTGTTACTATCTGAGTTATTAACTCTTTGCACTCGAAAGGTGGCTCTCACTCACCACTTAGATCAATGCTTCGACCCGAATCGCGTAAAATATTATTATTTTATTTCAACTTTTTGCGTATCTTTATATTATACAAGACTTAACATCGAATCTTAAGCTTCATAACTTTGGTTCGTGCAATGTTTTAGAAAGCACTCGTTAAAATCTATTCTCTGTTCCTCGGGACAAATATCGCAAAAATGTGTCTTTCGAGTGCAAAGGGTTAACCCTCTATGGCGCCGCGTGACTTAAAAATTACAATTTAACATATCTATACTTCAAAAAATTTATTTTATTTTTAGTTATCACTGTACTGTTAAATCTGATTACCGTATTACTGTAGCGGTACCACGATTTATCTGCAGCAATTATTAGTTTAACACTAGACCTACCGGCGATTAAAGCATACTTGTTTCTACCGAAAAAATCGTAATGAAAGGTATATAAAAAGATACGCGATGCGAGGTAAACAAAGCTTTGTCTACATTTTTAACTGAAAATCGCGGGAAATTGCCTCTGAGATGCCACAGTAAATTTATAAAATTTCTATAAAAAATTATGAATGGGTCATTTTGACCACTTTGGTAGTTCTAGCGTTAAAAATTTTCAAATCAAAGCGAAAAACTGTAATCAATCGTAATTTTTTCTCCGATAAGCAGACATAATTCGGGCTATAGAGTGTTAAAAAGCTTTGATCATTTTCTAACAGAGAAACAATTCATAAATGTAAATACTCTGAAAGATATTGTTTATGCGTCAGAGCGTCGAGGGTTGTATTCGCGACGATTAACTGACGCGGGTTCTGCCCTCAGAAATCGTATTCTGACTGGAACCCTTACTCGATGATAGTGGACTCTTTTTTTATGTTTGAATGCTTGTGTGTTTGTTTTTGAATGACTGATTTTGACTGATGCTTTTTACTGTCTAGATTTTGACTGACGTCTTGCGTTCTTGTTTGGTATTGTATAAAATTTCGTGTCTGCTGTGATTGGTTTGGTGTGTCCGGAGTGGGTGAATTCTGAGTCTATTGGATGATTTTTATATTATGGGTGTGTCTAGTGTAGAGAGGGTGAGAAAATGTATAACTGTTTTTTGGTTATTGTTTCATCCGCTAACGACGTCCTGGTCTCTTGGCTTGGGTCAGGCGCGCCTGACGAGGTGTGACGTTTTTCCCGGCGATTGCTTGTAAAGTAATTCGCCTTTATAAGGGAACTGATTGTTTATGGCGGAACGGCAATTTACGACTTAACAGATATAGAGAGATTAAACAGATTAAATGAAACAGTAAAGAGATTATATTAGAGATTGAATATAATACAGTGCAACTTTGATAACTAGAACTTCGAGGAAAGGAAAAAGTCGAGTTATAGATGTTTGGGCTTATCGAGTTTTCGAGTACAAGAGCTTCAACGAACAAAAATTCGACTTAGAAACTTTGTACGGCGGTTTCGACTTGCGACTATTTTAGTAAATAGTTTTCGACATAAAAAAATTCAGCGCTTCTTCTTTTACAATCTAAATTAGATTCTCAGGTCTTCCGCATGATTTCTTTCTCATTTTTTAGGATCCTTGATAGAGTGTTAATGGGAATCCCAAATTCATTAGCAATATTCTTTCTTAATCCGGTTTTTACTGTTTCAATTACTTTTCTCCGGCTCATGTTAGTGTTTTCAGCTTGCGTTTAGAATTAATTTTGTTACATGCACTACTGTGATGCAAATGGGTTAATAGTTAGAATAACGAAATTTGTGAATTTTGCACGATGAGATATAAACACGAAGCAATTTGAAAACGAGCTAAAAAATTTGATCAACACTAAAACTACCGAAATAGTAAAAATTACCTATTCATGATCTCTTATAGAAATTTTATAAATTTACCATGGTACATTTTTAGAAATTTTCTGAGATTTTCAATTACAAATATATCATATAAAGGTTTTATTATATTAAAAATATATAGATAAAGGTTTCTTTTTTTTTCCATATAATATAGCTTTCATTTTGATTTCTTTGGGATAAAAAGGTATCATAGTTGATATGATCTGTAGAAATCAGAGTTCTTCCGAATCCGAGTTGTAAAGGTAAGATGCATGCTAAACATGTGCAAATAATTCGAATTAACTGAAATTTTATTTAGAATGGTAGAGGTTTCCACAGCAGAGCGGAAGAGAATAAAGAAAATTTCGGTCTCGTAGATGTTTTCGAATTGTGGAGGTTCGAGTTATCGAGTTTCCACTGTAATTAAACGTAGTTTAGTAACTCGCTGATAAACACATGTACAGGCAAGTACAAATTATTTTTTTGCTTAAAATAGCCAGAAAGAAAATCTTTTTTTATTCAAACCGATAATTTGATACCTATTAAGCTAATGTAAAAATATATTAATTCATAAGTTACTGTTGAAACGATGTGGTAGATTAAGCAGGGACGCAACGAATTAAGAGTAATAATGCTAAATTACATGCAGTTGACTGGTTTATTCGAAATAAAAGAAATCAGATGATACACATGATTAATCACCTGCATTGGGGGTAATAACATTTTTCAAAGTGGCAAAATGCAATTAAGATTCTGAAAATGAAGATTACTCGATTCGTATGAGACTGTGGATGAAATATCATCTGTTTCTTTTTACTTACTCATTGTTACGCTTTGTTGCCGTGTAGCTAATATAGGTACATCCATCTTACCGCACTTTGCGGTTTCTTATACCGTTTCTTATGACTTACGAGCACACATATTAGAAATCGATCAAGCTTCTGTCTACCGGGTGTTGTAAAAACGTGTCGTAAGAAGTTTGGGAAAAGGTTATAGGACAATTATGTTTAATAGTTTAAATAACGAAATTGATGAATTTTGTACGATGAGATATGAGTATGAAACAATTTGAAACTGAGCTAAAAAAATTTATTAACACTAAAACTACAGATATGGTAAAAATTATCTATTTATAATTTCTTATAGAAATTTTGTAAATTTACTGTGATTTTCAGTTCTAATATTAAAGATTTCTTTCTTTTGTGTTATGTATTTTTTTTTTTATATATATCTAGTTTTCATTTTGATTTCTTTGGGATAAAAAGATATATTTTAATCGCTGGTAGTTCCACTGTTAAAATATTATTATTTTGTATCTAATATTTGTAATAACAGTATTAAATAATTTTTGCTAGATTCATTAGTTATATTATAATATAACTAAATATTATTTAGTTTTCTAGAAATAATTACGATCATTTTATTTTTTAGTACACACACATTCATGCCTGTTATTATAATAATAATGTTATTAATGATATTAATGTTAATAATTTCATTTATAATAATAAAATAGGTTATTAATAATATTAATATTAATAATTTCATTTATAATAATAAAATATATTATTAATAATATTAATATTAATAATTTAATTTGTAATAATAAAATATGTTATTGATAATATTAATGTTAATAATGTGATTTATAATATTAATATTAATATTAATAATGTGATTTATAATAATAAAACATGTTGTTGATAATATTAATATTAATAATATTATTTACAATAAAAGTCCATAGATATAATGAAACTTATAATAACCATTGAATAATTTACCTATTTGATGCCTTCTCTAACCAAGAAAAGCTTTTGAAATTAAAAATTCCAAATAGTATAATTTCGATAATAGTACCCTGCGTATTTTTTAAAATACAGTAAGCACACTACACATTTTTATTTTAGAGATTCGTTAGGGTTAACCTTAAATGGGTTAACATAAAATCCGGTATTCATTTTATGTGATAAAAGCGACTGCAAAACATAACTAAGTTTTGAATTTGTAGTTCAGTATACTAGTTTAGTAATTTCATGCCATTACTATGCTTTTTATGCCAACGTAAGTTTTATAGAAAATTGTGGTGCAGCGTAATTGAAGGTATACAGCACAAGTTTTTATTTAAAAATAAGATACTTCTGGATACTTGTACTGTAAACGAAAGATCTGTAGGTATCATAGATATATACTTTTAACGTATCGTCTAACACGATTGTAATAAACTTCAATTTCTATGTACATGATGTCCATGGAAACATAACTTTTATGAGTACTCAGTGCAATTTTCTTTATCTTGAAAGTTTTTAATCAAGTTTTTTAATCGGAAACCTTATCACAGCGTTACGTTTAATGCGAACTTCTATATGTTTTATCATTCTCAGAATTATTTTTCATCGCAACATAAAAGAAATTAATTTTTTAACAAAAAATTACAAGAACCATAATTTTGATAACTTCGAAGTATCATAAAAACTTGTTTGCACGCATGTATAAATAGGATATATATTTTTATGGTGGCAGTAAATCGGAAACAGTTTACTTTACTTATCAATTTTCGTAACATTATTATGAAAATTTTATATTATAACATTACTTACTTACTTTAAACATTGTAAAAACATTACAATGTTTTACGAAAGCAGATAATGTGTGAACTGAGTCATCCATCGATCATAAAATTTTTCTGTATTGGGAATCAAAGATTAGGAAAAGTGGAATAATTCGTTTTAGGAATATGAGAATGTAATTTTAATAATAACGTGAGAATGCACTAACAGAACTAAAAATCCTTGGATAAATAAATTATTAAATGTAGTAGACCTGGATAAATTTTATTTGGAACGAAGATAAACAGTAACTATCATTTTAATTATTTTATTACTTTCATTACTAAAATAGTTGATGATAAATAATTTTCTTGCATGTCAAAATCAAGTGAATAATTTTGAAATAATTTTTCATTTTATTCAACTCTTTCAGATAAAATAATAAATAAACCATGCATAATATTTATTACTCTTAACACTAGAACTATCGACGATTAACACGTTAAGCGCCACGCCTGTCCCTGCGGACCGACGCTGAAATTTCCGTTTAGGCATCATTGGTTTCTGAAAACTGACAATATCAATTTAAAAAAATAATACCTTATAATTCATTAATGGATTCTATTAAATCGCATTAAACAAAGATACGACTTTCCTTTGCAGGCCTCTACAATTTTCTTCTTAAATTCTTAACGATTTTGCGACCAAATGCTTTTCAATTAGTATCACAGCACACAGCCTAATGGAGAGTCGACCAAAATCCGCGTGGCGTTTAACGTGTTAAAGTGTACCTGTTTCCACTACAAAATTAAAAATAATAAGTATTTCAAAAAAATATAAGATGTAAGGGAAATGTTTATTCATATTCGTTATAGAAAATCAGAAAAAATTCCTAAAAATACATTCTAAATTTACACAATTTTTGTAAGAAATTGCAAACCACTCATTTTTACCATTTTCGTAGTTCTAGCGCTAAATAATGCACAGCGAGGAAATTTTTATTTCTAAGGCAGTTGACATAATGGAACAGGAAAACTTTTACGAATGTATTTCAGTAAATATTTGGTCAAATACGAAATAAGATAAAAAGTTATTTTATTTGTATCTTAATAATAAAATAATTCTCAAAAGAATCATTTGCATGTCCAAGTAAACCAGTGGTTTCCAAAACTGTTTTAATCATGACGCAGTTTGAAAGCGCACATAAATTCGAAAATTTATTGAAAACGTCATCCTGGAATTTGAGAGAGAAAAAGAGAGAAAGAGACGCGTGTTTTTGATAGAAATCATAATGATTTCATAACGATTTCAATGCGTGATCCATTTGCTCTATAGCAAGCCTATTATAGTATATTCTAAAATGATGTGAAACCTCAACAATTAACACTAGAACTACCGGTGATTAAAGTAGACTTATTTGTACCAAAGAAATCAAAATGATAGGTATGTGAAAAAGTATCTATAATAAGGGTAACAATTCTTTGTACATATTTTTTACAAAAAATCATAGAAAATCCCCCAAAATACCTCGTTGTAAATTTATAAAATTTCTATAAAAAATTATGAACCAGTCATTTTGACCGATTCGGTAGTTCTAGTGTTAAGAGCTCATGGTTTCATTCTTATTTTGGTAGTTTGTCACTTCGACGGCTATATGAATTTTCTTTCTTATTTCACTTTGCATTTTTGCATTTTTACATTTTTAAATTTCTTCCGCGGCGCATCAATACCGGTTTGGGAACCACTGAAACAAACCAGCGGGTAACTATTTAAAAATAACTTCTAGCCACGTAAGACACATTATTTAACACTTGAACTACCAAAGTGGTCAAAATGACCCATTCGTAATTTTTTATAGAAATTTTATAAATTGACTATGGCATCTCAGAAGCAATTTTCCGCGATTTTCTGTTAAAAATGTAGACAAAGCTTTGTTTACCTTGCATCGCGTATTTTCTTATACACTGCGGTGCGTAACTATAACACCGCCTAAATTTTTAACTGTTCCAGAATTTAGATTGAAAATACAGAAAAATTAATTGTAAAAATTGAAAGTGTATGAAAAATAATCAACTTTAAATTAATTTTTATTTAAATTCTCCTTTTGTACAATACGATACATTCAAAAGTCTGAATTTTCACTGTTGCGTAACAATAGCACCGCATCAATAAAATCAATGATAAACAATTTTAATATCTCGTAGGACCACCTTTTTTTGTAATTAGCTCGAAAATTCTGTCTGGAACGCTATCAATAAGTTTCCGAAATATATCTCTACTTATTTCGTTACTTATTTTTATTATTGCATTTCTAAATTAGTAAATAACAACACCGGTGCTATAGTTACGCAACAGTTGAAAATCACATTTTCTATTATATTGTTTCGTATAAGAGGGCAATTTAAATGTGATTTAGTCTACGATTCATTTTTCTCATACTTTTTCAATTTCTACAATTAATTCTTTTGCACTTTTAATCTAAAGTCTAAAACAGCTAAGAATTTAGGCGGTGCTATAGTTATGCACCGCAGCGTATACCCTTCATTACGATTTTTTCGATAGTAACAAGTATGCTTTAATCGTCGGTGGTTCTAGTGTTAAGGAATCATTTTTTAAATGTTCCATTTAACCCTCTACGGGACCATTATTTCGATGGAACTTCGGAACGTTCGGCAAAATGCGCAACATTTTCAGCAATTTTTGTAATAATAAACGTTGTGATTACTTCGTAATTTACGTGTCCCATCGAGACAATCATCTACAGTGAGATCTGTTATAACGAGACATGATCAAGTGCGCTTGTACTAGGCAAAAATTCAAAATCAATTTTCTGGAAAACAAAGCTTCAAACGAAAAACTTTTATTCCATATTTTCGACTTATTTTTTCACGTAGAATCACCCCCATTTCACTTGTACCACCAATTACCGAACACTCTGTATATGCATTATTAGTTTATAAATTTTTCAAGTTTTTGTTGAACAAAAATTATAGATTAACCCTCTATGGTTTTGTGTGACTTAAAAGTTACGAATTAATGTATCTATATTTTAAAGGATTCATTTTATTTATTTTATTATAGTTACACACTTGAAGTAACACCTTTTTCAGGACAAAAATTATTCTTAGGTTTTTAATAACGTATAACAATGATTTTAAATTTGCTACAAATTATTTAAAAAGTTTTTAAGATATATATCATGATTCGTCGAATTGAATTTAATGCTAGTAAGTGTATATTAACCCCTCTGTGGGACCGTGTGACTTAAAAGTTAGAAACTGATGTATCTATATTTGAAAAAATTAATTTTGTTTAGTTATTACTGCACTATTATTACTGCATCTACGGTAATTAAAATAATTATTAGTTAAAACATTTTCAAATCAAAGTGAAAAACTGTAATCAATCGTAATTTCTTCTCGGGCTATAGAGGATTAAATAGTGCCCGACAGTCTTTTAATATAATATTTAATACTTCTCACGCTATTGTAACATATGGTTACACCGTTTCATGTTTATCACTTCATTATTATTGAATGGCACGAATACCGCTATGAATGTAACGGAATTATGCACAGATCTAAGTATGTACGTTCTATTGTGTTATCTGAATACGAATACAGTGCACAGTTAAATATCATATCGTAGCAAGTGTAGGTATTAGAATGGTTGCAAATTGAATTTCGATAACCGAAATTATGAAATCGAAAAAGAAGACGAAGTGGCCACGAAGCCCTAGTTTCTCGAAAAGTTTTCTGTTACCGTGACGATTAGAGAGTCGCAGCTAATATATTCATATCGCTCGTCAGAAAACGGTATATTTAAAGAGATTAAAAATCGTTAATTATGTTAAAAACAAAGACTCTGTTATTTAACCCTCTATAGTCCGAATTTTGTCTCCTTATCAGAGAAAAAATTACGATTAATTACAGTTTTTCACTTTGATTTGAAAATTATTAAACTAACAATTGCTATAGATGGTATATCGTGGCATCACTATAGTAATATAGTAATCAAATTAAATTTTACAGCGATAGCTAAATAAAATAAATTTTTTAAAATATACATACATTAATTTGTAACTTCTAAGTCACACCGCGCTATAGAGTGTTAAAACTAAAAATTTAAGTTGTGCCAATAATCAATTTGTTAGTGAAATTGAGTTACAATATTACTTTTCATAATATTCCCGTACACAAGCAAAGACTGGAATTGAATGAAGAAGAAAAAGTCGAGCGGAGAAACAAACTAATAAACGAAACTACTATAATGGAAAGAGCGTTATCAACCAGTGAACTCAAAATACCTCTAACAATAATAAAAAAAAACTTTAGCATTATTTCTTATTACACCGGAACCAATAAATTTCGGTGTTAGTGAATCGTTACATTATTATTAACTCTTTGCACTCGACTGGCGCCGCTACGGCGACAAGCATAATTTTCTTCACAGCTTCAATTTTAAATCAAATTCTATATCTTCGTCAATTCAAACACTTCTTTTAAAATAACCTAAATCAACTAAGTAAATAAAAAATCGTAAACATTTCTAACTTTCTGTTTCTCTTTCCAAAAGAACACTAAGTTTCCAAAGTGGTTCTTTAAAACCTATAAAAGTTCGCCAGTGCAAAGGGTTAAAATTGCATTGTCATATTCCTATCTACAAGAACTAAATTCGTTTAAACCGTTTCCATTGCATCAAACTCCAATTCCAGTGATTCCATCGAACTTCTCCTTCAAAGTTCGAGCAGAACAGCAAGCTGAATCCGTACCGAAGCCGATCGGTTCGTTTTCTAAAGAAAAACAAAGCAGAATGAAAGGAAAAGGAAAAAGTAAGGAGGAAACCAGATCTGTCGGTGCCCATTCAGAAATTTTCCTATTCGAGTGGTACCGGAGTCTGGCCGGAGGACTCGGTGGGAGTAAAGGGGTCCGGTGGCCAGGAAAGTAGGATGATTGAAGCGGCGGTGGTGGGAGTCATGGGAGCCTCGACGGGGACGACCTTGCTGCGTGTGTGTGGCGTGTGTCCGAGCGGCTGACACACGGGACCCCGGAGTCTCGAGGCAAGACGGTGTGGACCCGTCGACTGTCCCCATAGTACTCCGCAGAGGCGGCCCTGTGCAAGAGCACCGGCCCGATCTGGCTGGCAGTGTCTTATTACGCACGTTGCGGCACTTACCGCACGCGAGATTGCGTGCACGCGTGCTCTCTCGCCGATAACGCGAACGCGCGGTGCGCGATGCAGATGCACCGGTGACTCGTGACGCACGTTTTTCCGCGATGCACGCGCGTCGCACCGGATTTCTCGATGGGTGAACGTTCGAAGGTCGTTCGTCGACGTTCGTCGGCGAACACTCGGGACTCGTGCGACTGTACGCTATGTTTCCACATGGAAAGCAAATTCTTTCTTCCTTCTACGACCAGCTTGTTTGTGGACACCTTGTCACGAGTTTATTAAAACTGGCTGCTAGCTTCGCATTCTGTTTGAATTTTCTAGTGAACGAGAACTCGAGGTTCTTTCTATGGTGGATAAAAACATCTATGGTTGATATGTTTTCGTTGGTGATCGCTAGGAAAATAGTTTTTTCTTTTTTTATCGATAGATAGGAATTGGTTGAATCTTGTGGTGTCAGGAATTACGATTAAAGATTTATCTTCGTGTCGGTTTTAATTTCGACGTGCAGTGTGCAGTTGCAACAGTGACAATTGGAAGAGTTCCTCGTTCGAGTGAAATATGTATAACGAAATTAAACAAACGCACGGTTGTTGATACGTCGTTGAGCGGATTTTAATGAAAGAGCGCGAGGATTTTTTTTCTCTCTCCCCCTCCCCATTGAACGATGTCGATGAAAGGCATCATTATGCAAATGGCATTTCAAGATTGACGGACAGGGTTGCTTTCCTCGACAATGCATGCGTGCCAGTATTTCTGGATGAGTAGACAATTAAATGACGTTCGCGCACACTTAATGAAAGGATTGGATGATCTTGATTAATGGTGCTAGAATTAAGTGTGTGTAACTTGATCGACGGGGGATTCCTTTATTCCGTTAAGTGATGAAATGTATTATTATGCAGTGTGCGTTGTAAAACTGACAGTTGGGATTGTTTTGCCGGAGTCTGTGCACGTCTAACAGGATTTCTTGATAAGTTGATAATTAAACCTTGTTGGTGGACGTTTAAAGAAGCAATTAGTTCATCTTAATTAGCCAGGAGTAATTGCGTGATTTTGCTTGGAAGAAAACGTGCGAGCATAGAATTTCTTCCAGCCGAAACATCGACAGGTTGATGAAATTTTTGAAATTAATCGCTCGTAGCTGAAAAAGTTTGCGTGGCGTTAAAACATTTTACAATTACAGACCTGTGTGATATTTATATTTCTGGTTTTTCATTTTTTGTCAAACACGTGGAACAGGTTTTACGGTGGAAAACAACCGAGTTAATTAAAGATTAAACGCATCGGACTAATTTATGTTTAACTGTAATAATTGAATTACAGTAAACGAACATGAAATCGGACGTAACGCACCGAACAAAATTACTCGTCGCGAAGGTAACTAAACGAGTTTACTTTTATTTGAAACGTCACACTAGCTGCATTGTAACTTGCTATCAAAATGTTTTCTCAATTGAATGCATATGCATCGTTGACATATGACGCACCTCTTTCCTCGCGTATCTGCTGGCGCGGCTTAGGAAACGAAACAGACAAAGTAATGCTATGAAATTACGAAACATCGTAAAATCGGTATAAAATTTTTCTTGGAAAAGTAATAAACTTGAAACATAAAATTCCTTTGAATTAATATTCTTGCGTATTTACGTATTCTAAAATTGTAGGATCACTGTTTACACTTATAAGCACGCTATAATTACATCAATGGCAAGAATCTAGGTTGCGCGCGCGAAGATGAAAAATCTGCATGTCCGAAAACAATTTTTACACAACGAGAAATTGATACGAGCTTATGACAGTACGCGTTTAAGTAAAAGTTAATTCAGAGAAGCGATCAATTTTCTTCTAGCTTAGAGTGCAACGCTATCTCCGTAAAGGACGTTGAAATATATCATTAGAGTTAATTAATGAGAGAGCTATTTAAAAACTAATTCTGTGGTGTACGGTTATTTTAACGATTCCCAATTAATACGTGTCTCTACGGAGCAAAAGGAGCAACGATCGATTAAATGCCCACTGGGAAACATCTTCGAGCCAGATCGTGATAATCAATGATTTATCGGGGAGATATTTTGGTGCGTGTTACATTAAATCATGGCTGATTTCGGTGAAATAATTGAAATTGCATCCACCGTGAGAAATTTAAAATAGAATTCCAGGGTTATTATTAATACCACGAGGGATCGTGTTCGAATTGAACGCTGGGCGTAATTAAAGCGCGTGCCATAATCCAATGAAACTCGTACATCGCACACACATAATGAGATGAATGATAATCAATTAAACCGGGCAAGTGTCCATGATTAAACGAGTGCCGATTAATTAAAACGGACCTCGTGAATATTTGCGTGCGATACGATTTGCTTTCCGTATTAAAAATCATCGCTCGCCGTGTTCGCCAAATATCGTCGCGCTCGTTGCGATCGTGTTGCGTAGATGCGATAATAATGGACACTCTGTTCATAGATGCGTTGTTTATCAGGTTGCTGCAAAAGTTCTGTGTACTGTAAAACGTATCGAAAAATTGTATTTTTAGAAACGTATTTGTATTATAATTACATATATTCTATTATCGTTTATAGAAATTTTTTATCCACTTGGGAGTGTATGGTTTCTTCTTAAAAATTTTCGGATTTATTCTTCGTTCATGTAACTACTTTTTAAGTCTTAATACTGGAATTACCAAAGTGGTCAAAAAGACTAATTCATAATTTCTTATAAAAACTTTATAGATTTATTGTGCTGTATTTTGGGGGATTTTCTATAATTCTGTTAATTTCTGTTAACGATATGGATAAAGATTTATTTTCCATGTATTATGTATTTTTTTTTAAATATCTATGATTTTAATTCCATTGATAGAAATAAGTACACTTCAATCGTCGGTAGTTCCAGTGTTAAATATTTTGTATCATTATACTATTATATTTTATTACTATACCTATAGTATTTTGTTACCGTACCAATAGTATATATTTTATTGCTATTCCTGATACCAAGCAGACTATTTACAGTAATTACAAGTTTCTAGTTTATAAATCATAATCGTAATCGTGTAAACAACCAAGATTCCAATTACGGAGGATGAAAAAAAAAGTGTCTTGCGTAGCCTGCAGCATCAGTAATTTTAAATATTTATAAAAGTCTATCCAAACTCTTGATCACCAAAAACTGCAAAAATTGTCTTTCTTCAATTTTTCGAAATCTCTCGCAAACTAAAAGATTATTACATCTCTGACACTGAGAAATTAATGGACAGAACATATACAGCAACCAAATATTGATAGCGTCGCTAAAAATGAATTACAAATATCCATCCGAATTAAAATTGGCTTTAGAACCTTAGCTCCTTTTTTTACAAAACCATCTTCAAGTGCTTCGAGCTTAAAATTTATACGAAAGCGGTATGTAACCTCGAAAATTTCGGAACGAACAGGATAAAGATCTCGTTGATGATAGAGGATCTATAACCGCGACCTTATTGATGCACCCGCGAATCTCTCGATGCAGAATGTATCGAGGCCAACTTGAATGCTGTTCACGTTTTGCACAACGCTCCGACCGTCCTGCGTCGAGATTCTTCGTCACGACTCCCAAGACTGGGAACACGAAAATGTCAACAGTTGCAACGTGACCGAGTTCGGTAATCGCGACGAAGTTTGCCTGTTAGCCCAGGTGCCGGGGATGCAATTTCACCTGTGATAACGTAACGAACGCACCTTCTCGAAGGGACCGTACTTTTGCTCGATACAACGCCTACCGCGAGCAATTTCGAGCGTGTCGAGCCATTTTCGAACGTGATTCATTGCTTCGTTGGCCCCTCGACTCTGATACAAGCGTACCGCTTTAGGCATTCGTTTCTTGTTCGAGATTACTTTTAACCCTTTCACTAAGGCAGTAGCTGCTTGAAAAGTGTATAAGTTGTACGGAAGCATCTTTCTGCATACGTGCAACGGAATTTTAACGTAGCATTGCTATGAGTCGGTGAGATTATAGTGTTAAATAAAGTGTGTCGTTTTTTTCTGTAAAATTTTATTTGCAATTGCGTGCTAGTTTGAGAAGCACTCATTATTATTGAAATAATAATTTCAATTGGCTATTTGATCACTCGAATATTTGTTTGGTAGTGAAGAGAGAGATCAGTTTATTTTCTTGTCTTTGGGTCATTGAAAGAATTGCTGACTCATTTTTTTGAAAGAAATAACGTGGTATATAGTATTTGGAAAACACTCGTGATTAGTAAAACAATAATTTCAATTAACTACTCGGTCGCATAATTATTCGAATATTTGTTTAATAGTAGAGAGAGGGATAAGTTTATTTTCGTGTCTTTTGGTCTCGAAAATAATGGTCGCTTCATTTTTTCAAAAGTAACATGCTGTATTTAAAAAAAATCTTATCATTACTAAAATTATAGTTTTAATTAGCTACTCGGTCGCGTAATTACTCGAACATTGGTTTAATAGTACAAGGAAAGAGAGAGAGTAGATATAAGTTTATTTTTTCGCTTTTCAATCTTGGAAAGAATAATCGATTAATTTTTCTAAAAGAAATAACGTAACGTGCAGTATTTAAAAAACACTTATGATTATAAACACTCAGGAAAAGAGAGAGAGTAGAGATAAGTTTATTTTTTCGCTTTTCAATCTAGGAAAGAATAATCGATTAATTTTTCTAAAAGAAATAACGTGGTATACAGTATTTAAAAAATATTCATGATTATTGAAACAACAATTTTAATTGGCTACTCAGTCGCATAATTGCTTAACTGCACACTACTCGTTAAAGTAATTCAAATCAGCAGATATTAAAAATGATTGGATATTGAAAATTTAGACAAGTGATTACAGTTACTCGTAATACACACCAAGCACTCGGTAAAGAATGACGATGATTACTCGTGCTAACAAAGGGTTAACGATTTGAGCCTCGATCAAGCAGTTGAGCTGTACAATTTCTCTCGATTTTCAAAACTCCAATCGATTTTAAGTGAAATTATTCC
>SMSQ01026004.1:75632-94565 GCA_019453375.1 Ctenoplectra terminalis
ATTTACTATAATATTTATTACAATTGTACATCAAAATATTTACGTATTAAAATTAGAACTGTATTGGAATTGAAGTTAATTATGAGCATGCAGAAAAAAATTAAGATTTGGATTAAAACTACAAACCACTACTCTCTTATTATCTATTACTCTATTTATTAAGTATATTATAATATTAACGCAAAATTGTTTTTTGGTGTATACGCACTGGATAGATTCTATTTCTATCGGTTGATTTTCGCTATAGGTGTGTCTAATGTAGCAAGGGTGGAAAGTGTCGATTTTATGAAAGTGGGAAAATGTTTATTAATTTTTTCCTACTGTTCAGAAAGGTAACAGCATCTTGGTCCCTTTCGCTTCGATCAGGAGCGCGTGGTGTCCAGGTGTGTAGGTTTTTCCGAAGACTGCTTGTAAAACAATTTCGCATTTTACGAATTAACAAAAAGATTAGTACTTAAATCTGCAAATTTTTTTATTGAAAACAAAAAAAAAATTCCGTAAATTCAGACAGGATTATTCGCATCGTCCACAAATAATAATGCAATGTGAGAAGCATACTGCCTTTTAAATTGATCGTAACGTGTACTTTTTGTGAGAAAAATGTGTCAAATTGATACAAGGAACGAATGAAGGTTTAATATAAAAATAATTGCACAACGAGGATAAAAATTTGACAAGCTATCATCATGAAGTCGCAAACAAGATACATTTAAGTTGCTTATAATTGATCGTTTCATCTCTTCTCGCTACTGAAACTGGTCTTAAATTCAATAATAAGTTGGATGTAAAAATTAATACGTCGCATGTTGTGTAACCTTCATTTGGGCAAAATGACTGGATGTAAGTAATGCTTCCGGTGCTAATTTACCAACGTGGAATATAATGGTTATGAAAACAGTACCACATGTACGGTCAAGAGCAGAACCAGAGACTCGTAATTGCATTAAGTATCGTTATTTATTACGACTCGAGAATTTATCCCTTGGGCGCTTTTACTTATTGTCGATATAAGGAGGGTTGCTATTTTTATCGACCATAAAATCATCAGACGATGTGTTTGATCAGGAAGAGGGATGCCTTCGAAGGAGACGCGATGCTCTTCCAAACTTTTCTGCTATTCCAACCCTCGTGTTTTTATCGCCAATTCGATCTCTTGAACCCTCTGTTGAACGCGAAGAAATATTTAATAGAAATTGAGAAATCATTTTTTCCAATAGCATTGAAATTTGAACAGTGGTAAAAATTAATACTCGTCTATCACTATCAATTTATATCTACGTATATGTAAGTTAGCACTACCTTGTGAACCGGTTCTACAAGTTGTCGGTTTATTAGACCAGTATGGTTTATTGTTCCGCAAGATCATTGGTTTATTATCTTGAATGCATTGAAGTGATTTATTGTTATTTTCTAAATAAAAATTTTTGAACATAAAATATGAAAAATATGTTATATGTATAATGGTAATTATAGGGTAGGTCTGGAATGGTTCGATCGCCGGGAGAGACCGGTCAGTATTAATATCTCAAAATAAAAGAAATAAATGAGGTTATTATTATTCTCGTATTGAAAATTGTCGCGAAACCGTATATATATTACAAATTACATTTAAAATTTTGTGCAAACTAGAAAATAAAACTAAGAAAACCATTTTGAAACTTCCGCAAACGAGGATTAGGTTAAATGTGTAAGGTGTGGTCATCGTTTCATGATGGATGCTCATGGAGTGATTTATTGCTATTTTCTAAATAAAAATTTTTAACATAGAATATGAAAAATATATTATGTATATAATAGTAATTAAAGGGTAGGTCTGAAATGGTTCGATCACAGGGAGAGACCGGTCAGTATTAATATCTCAAAATAAAACAAATAAATGAGGTTATTCTTATTCTCGTACTGACAATTATCGCGAAACCGTATATATATTACAAATTACATTTAAAGTTTTGTGCAAACTAGAAAGTAAAACTAAGAAAACCATTTTGAAACCTCCGCAAACGAGGATTGAGTCAACACGTTGATCGCGACGCCGAAATCACATGTTTTGCTCAGGACGCCGCACAGGTAGATGGAAGATTCGATAAAAGTGAATCTCTCATTTTTCATCTTCTAATAAAAATTTTTAATTATTGAATAGCGCACACTTTATATCAAAGTATTCTCTAATAGCGATGATGATGTTCAAAATTCATTAACTATCAATCGTCGTTTCATTTTTACAATTATAAACATTTGAAGCACTCTGGTTACCAACGACCACCGTGGCGCTACAGGAGAAACAATCTCCGGTCACATATGACCACTGTGGCGGTCAACGTGTTAAATGTGTAAGGTATGGACGTCGTTTCACGATGAATGCTTTAAGGATGGAAACATTTGTGATTTATGTGGAAAATTAAAGAAGAAGCAACGTGTCAACTAATTTTCTCTTGTATTATATTTTGTATAAGCTACATTTTTTGGTATTTGTAATGGGTGGACGCTCTAACCCCTAACATACGGCTGAGGCCGTCCATTTGCAATGTTGGTATTTCTTGATTTGTTGGTTTTCGGTTTTGTGCATCGTATATACGTTTATTTATTGTTTTTTTTTACATATCTCGTACACTTGTATACTAATAAAGAAAAGGACAAAAGGAAGATGGCGATTACACCAAAATAAACGAAGGAAGGCTAACCGCCATAATATGAAAAGACACAACGCGGTGTTGAAAACAATGTCCAACATGATTAAAAAAATTAAAAGAAGAAATAAATATTTTAATATGTCGCGAAGTATGATTTATGTACATTTCAAATTATTTATGCGCTAATTTAATTTTCCCAAAGCAACAAAAATATAAAAAACCAACAATTCAATGGCTTGATTCCAAAAAGTGCTCGAACTATCCCGGACTTACCCTATAACGTTGTGTTTATTTTCAACAGCATGAGAAATAACGAACTGTGCTTTGATGAATGTATTTTACGTAGCATACGCTTACAACAATATTGTTAAAATATCCACAGTTCTAACGCTCAGTTATTTTTCTATTTTTACTATGAAATCACCGGTGGTCGAATCGAGAAGAGTTTAGTCACAAATCTGTAAGAAACATTTCTATCCTGGAATCGCATGGGTAGAATAAATATATAAATAATTTAATAAATTTACATCCTTGTAATTTTTCTATTACCGTAAACACCAAAATCAAATTCTGTGAAAAAGCTACTGCAATTGAATTGGAAGATAATAATCTTTATACTTAACACGTTGCAAACCGTACGAATTACATTGGTTTTGATATTTCTTAAAAGGTATCTAAAAAAAGTTTTGTTTTAGTGTAAGTGATTGGCAAAAAATTAAAAAGTAAAGGTCGTCATTATTCTATCAGAGTATTGCGAATAAAAATCCTATAGAACAAAACACAAAAGTGAAACATTATTTATTTCGAAGGATACAGTGAAAAGAGGTCTCTCTGATCCGTGAACAATGTATTAATATCAATCCGATTAAATATTACAAATGTAATTAATTCCATGGAGCGTGAATTTTTTATATCCAGGCCAAAACATTATCGTTTACATATCTCCTTGCACGTTATTTTAAAATCATATTAAAATAATCCATCAGTCCAAAAATACTTTGCACGAAAGAAATAAAAAGTGAAATTTTGTACAACAGTTAACGCGTTAAGCGCCAGGACGTTTTCGTTTAGGCGTCGTTGGTTTCTGAGAACTGACAGTATCAGTTTCAAAAAATAATACTTTATAATTCATTAATGGGTTCTGTTAATCCTTTGCACTCGTAAACTTTTTTAACACTTTGACGGCCGCACATTTTTCGCATCGCCTTTAGATTAGCGGCGGCAATATTTACACAATCGTTCCTAGCATAATTATTAATAAGAAAAGAGTTAAGATCACTGTTATACTATTTTTAATGTTTCTTTAAAAATAGCATCGGTATGTATCAGTGTACAAACATCGAAATGATGGCAAGCAACCATTTCCGGAAAATAGCTGTAAAAAGTCACACGAACGTGACAGCGGCTGTCGATGTGTTAAGTTTCAAAGGACTATCGTGAAAACTTAGTGTTCTTTTGGAAAGAAAAACAGAAAATTATAAATGTTCACGATTTCTTATTTATTTGGTTGATTTACTTTATTTTAAAGCAAAAGAAACGTTTGAATTGACGAAGATACAAAATTTAATTTAAATCTTAATCTCTGAAGAAAATTATGCGTATCGACATAGTGCCGCCAGCCGAGGGCAAAGGGTTAACCTGAACTTTTTTTAAGTTTCAAAGGACTACTGTGAAAACTTCGTGTTCTTTAGGAAAGGTAAAAAGAAAATTATAAATATTTACGATTTCTTATTATCTTGATTTACTTTTATCTTAAAATAAAAGAAGCGTTTGAATTGATGGAAATATAGAATTTAATTGAAAACATAATCTCTGAAGAAAATTATGCGTGTCGCTATAGCGGTGCCAGCCGAGTGCAAAGATGAACTTTTTTAGGTTTCAAAGGACTATTGTGAAAACTTAGTATTCTTTCGGAAAGAGAAACAGAAAATTATAAATGTTCATGATTTCTTATTTATTTGATTGATTTACTTTATTTTAAAACGTAATCTCTGAAGAAAATTATGCGTGTCGCCATAGCAGCGCTAGCTGAGTGCAAAGGGTTAACCCTTTTTTAAGTTTCAAAGGACTATTGTGAAAACTTAATGTTCTTTTGGAAAGAAAAACAGAAAATTATAAACGTTTACAATTTCTTATTTATTTGGTTAATTTACTTCTATTTCAAAATAAAAGAAGCGCTTGAATTGATGAAAATATAGAATTTAATTAAAAATATAATCTCTGAAGAAAATTATGCACGTCGCCATAGTGGCCCCAGCCGAGTGCAAACGGTTAAATCACATTAAACAAAGATACGACTTTTCTTTGCAGACCTCTACAATTTTCTTCTTAATTTCTTAACTATTTTGCGACCAAATGTCTTAATTAGTATCGCAGCACACAGTCTAACGGAAAGTCGGCCAAAATCGGCGTGGCGTTTAACGTGTTAATAAAAAGATTAGTAGTTAAATCTGCACATTTTTTTATTGAAAATCAAAAAAGTAATGTTTCTGTAAATTTCGATATGATTATTCGCATCGTTTACAAACAATAAAGCAATGTGAAAGCATTCTGCCTTTTAAATTTATCGTAACGCAGCGCACAGTCTAACGGAAAGTTGACCAAAATCGGCGTGGCGTTTAACGCGTTAATAAAAAGATTAGTAGTTAAATCTGCACATTTTTTTACTGAAAATGAAAAAAGTGAAGTTTCTGTAAATTTCGATATGATTATTCGCACCGTTTACAAATAATAAAGCAACGCGGGAAGCATTCTGACTTTTAAATTTATCGTAACGCAGCGCACAGTCTAGTGGAAAGTCGACCAAAATAGACGTGGCGTTTAACGTGTTAAAGCTACACAGTTTAAATGTTTAGAAAACAATTTATTTCGTAATCTTTAACCTAAACTATAGGAAGACACAGTGCCTTAAGAATTTATAGCATAATGCTAAATGAACGAAAAGCATATTTTAACACTAAACCTACCGACGATTAAATTATACCTATTTGTATCAAAGAAATTACAACAATAGATACTTGGAAAAATACATAATGCGTCAGAAAGAAATCTTTGATCGTACGTTTTACAGAAAATCACAAAAAAATACCCAAAAGTGCACGGTTAATAATTTATAAACTTTAGGTAAGAAATTACGAACCGGTCATTTGATCGCTTTGGTAGCTTTACTGTTAACAAACGAAAAAGTGGAAATACATTTTTCACACATATTTTGAAATCAAAGTTATCCACGTCGTTTCTCTACGCTTATACCGAAACTATTTTCAATTTGTTGGAAGGTATGTTACCCACTGAAATACGCCGTTCTCGAAACTCGGTAATTAGATCATTGTGGATAGTCAACTATTTTGCTGAAACGTTGCAACTTCAGCGAATTCGTAACTTCACAGAGAACAATTGACCCCTGTGTATCGTCCTGGAGAAACTGGTCCAACAATTCGGACACCTATTGACTACCTTTAGCCCGAGAATTAAGTACCGTATAATTTTACAACCCGCCTTAGTCCTCAAACCTTGTGCCATAGCAGTTGTGCTGCACCTCCTATTCCACTTTACTCCGCAGTGCAATCGGTTGCAACAGTGCAGCCATATAGAAATGAACTTTGCTCAGGCTGGACTAATTTGATGCAAGAACCGATGCAATTCTACGTGGAACAAAACAGCGTGTCGATTGTAGCGTCAAATACAGTGGAACCTCGATAACTCGAACCTTGATAAATCGAAAACCATTACGAGATATAAATTTTTTTTATTCCTCTACGCTTCGCTCTAAAAACCTCTAAAACTCGAAATAAAACTTTCGTTAGCTCAAATTATAAATTATATATGTAGGATCATACGGATCACGGAAATGACAAAACACCCCCTGTGTTCCGTCCGAAGGAACAGAAACGTGAGGATTTTCGTTGGTCGATTTATGACAGACTCGCAATTAAGAGGCTATTTTTGAGCGAAGACATTTTCGAATATTACAGCCGTCCAACCGACCTTTTTTTACAATGATCGTAGAGTTAATTTTGTGGTTGTCCTCGATAGCCGACCATCTGTCACGAACTCGGAGTTTCCCAAGGGTAATTAAAAACGGTACATCGACCGGTACACGTGCTCGAACATTCGTACTTGGCGGAAACTCCGCGGCCTTGCCGAACCTCCAAAGTCCTCGCGTCTTCCAGGTATCGCGACACCCTCTCCACAGAAAAAACGCGCTAAGGGCGCACTGGAAGGGGTGGTCGCGGTATCTAAGGAGCACGCTGATTGGTAAATCGCCGATTTCGAACGATGACCAATCAGTGTGCCCTCTCGTCCTTCCACCGTCGTGCAGGATGAAGAGAAGTTTCTAAAAACACACGTAGCATTCTAAAACCACGAATCCAGCAGTCGGGACATTACACTAGAATTATAGAATCACGAGTCCATCGATCGGGACACAGACATTCAAATCGAAAATTACCCAAAGGTCCAACAGTCGGGACCATCTTAAATCAGTTATCCAAAATTAAATTCGCGGATAACGTCGCGCCAAGATCTCGTACCCCCGAAAAGGTTACGTCGGGAGTTACAACCTCGACCAGGAGAAGCTCCGCGAGATTCAAACCGCGACACGAACGAACACCCTGGTATTTTGAAAGGTGAATATATTTAATAATGAGGAAATAAGAGATAAAATAGAGGTATAATAAAGACACCTTCGAAACACATTTCTCCACGTCTCGACGAGAACTAACGATCATCGATGCTTCTCGAAGTCGTCAGCTCGACTACAATGTATGGTCTCTTCGACGCTATGGCGTCGTTCGGGCCGCCTGGGCCCGCCGCCAAACAACAAGCGAGGCCGCCGAACCTACATATATTTGTCACATGCTCGACATGCATTTCATAAGATAAATAATTGAATTTTAACCCTTTGCACTCTCGAAGTTTTTTAAGTTTCAAACGACTACTGTAAAATCTTAGTGTTATTTTTGAAGGAAAAGAAGAAAATTATAAATGTTTACGATTTTTTATTCATTCAATTAATTTACTTTATTTTAAAACAAAAGAAGTGTTTGAATTGACCAAGATACAGAATTTAATTTAAAACTTAATCTCTGAAGAAAATTATGCATGTCGCCATAACGGCGCCAATGGAGTGCAAAGGGTTAACACTGTAACTACCGAAATGAATAAATTTTATAAATTAACACGTTGACTGCCGTGGAGGCCACCGGTGGTCAGCACTCGATTTGGCTACAGAGCCACGGGGGCCACCAGTGACCGGCGATGCGACCAATAGTAAAATACATAATTAGATGAAATATGGATACTGATAAATTTTAAAATAATACCACTGTTACCATAATGATTCAAAGAAATTAATGCCATACAGAACATACAAAAATAATTTTATTCGTGTTGGCGCCATGGGCAAACCACGTAAAATGCGCGTGGCAGTCAACGTGTTAAGAATGGTGCGTTTTTAGAAATTTTTATGTTTGTAGTATGGTAGTTTAGAACATAGCAGCGGATATTCCCAAAGACAGTGCCATAAAAGAGAAAGGCACCGGCGAAGACCAGGTCCAAGGGGCTGGCGAGTGCTTTTCCGGCCGATGCGTAGGCGAAAGTGGGGAGTGCGCGATGGTGGGAGTAGAAGGTGCACGAGGATTTCTCCGAGAATGGTATAATAGAGGAAATTGTCGTTGACGTTGAAGAGCGAAGGACCTATGCACTGCGAACTATCTTAGTGTTGAACTATTTTTGTTTTGTTTCATATCTATTTTTATATTTTTATTTTATATCTAGCTTATATTCTTTTTAAATAAACACATCATCCTTTATTTTAACCATTTGCGCTGGAAAGACGTGCCACGCACACGTCGAGATGTTTATGTTTCGAAGTTGTTGTACACGTCGTTGTAGGTTGTTCTCGCGGAAATAAAAATAAGATGCGCGGTACATGGACTGTGATCGTTTGATGAAATATAGTTAAATACGTCATATTGCACAAGATTATTAATAAATTTTAGTGGCGGGTGAATGATGGAAGGAAAAGGATAGGAAGCGTTTCGTCCGGGGCCTGCTAGAGGACTCGTCAGTAAGGCATCCTAGCAGGCCCGTGCCTTAGACGCGGGAATGTTGAAGTTAGGAGTGGGATCGGTATAAGTACTAATCGTACTGTTTCCGAGGACTTGCGGGAAAGTCGGTCTTGTAGGTCCCTCTGGTGGTGGAGCGTAGGAGGGCCGCCACAAAATCAAATTAAAGTATTGTTTTGATACGCGCAACTGTGAATTAGCTACCAGCGCAAGTTGTTAATACCACGTATGTTTTTCTCTCAAATACCTATAATTTTGATTTCTTTAGTAAAAATCTATTTTAATCGTCGATAGATTTGGTGTTAACATTTTTATATACATTAAACTCGCAGAGATTTTTGTAGCATTTCGTGATATAATATGAAAATTAAAATGTTTATATTTGCTTTAAATATTGTATCATAACATTTACTTTTAGTTATTTTACGAGTATGAAAGTGCATAAAATTTTTATCCTTCTTTAATATATGTTAATTAATTATGAATGTTACCGCGTAAGCGGGGCAAAATTGAAGCATCGAATAAATAGCATTAACTAAAATTGTACTAAACTAGAGTTACATTACCAACAAAATCTGTTCTTCTTTTTTATTATTTTTAATTCATTCGTTATTTTATTTTATAAAATTTATGCAAACGAGACCAAAAATATTTGCACCGAAAATTTGTTTAAAAAACAAAAAGAGATAGCTCAAGTACACATTTGAAAAATTTTAATTACCGTTTACTGGTTTCTTAAAGTAAAACAAATAGTGGTCACAGATTTTGTAAAAAGTAATTTGTTTGTAATAAAAAAAATGTATCGTTACATTATTTTAAGAGATACAAAAATTTACATAATGACAAAAAGGGTCCGAAATTCTTTTCCGAATCCATTTATATATAATATGATATATTTTCCTGCTACAGTTTTGTAAATTTTCTTATAATACGCAAACCGTGGGAATCCGAATTATTATTTTCATATAATACGCTAAAGTTTTTTATATCTATGATAGTTCTTGAGATAGCATTTTTCCGCTGAAATTTCAAGCGGTCGTTCAGACCCCAAAACTTGCGATTGGGCAGCTATAAAAAATACGTGTCCCTTATTTTCACCTGCTTAATGTATCCATCAAGTTTCATCAAAATCGGAGACGGACAGTTCGATATGTTTCCTTGTCAGTCAGTTGTTATAGAACGTTGCGAACGAAGAGACGTGTTCTCGCTCATATTAGGTTGGGGAAAAAGAAATCTATTATTTTTTCGGTAGATGGCTGTAGCGATCGATATTTCGTAAAGTATCGATCAAACAATTTCAGATTTATACTCGTTGTCAAGGTGACATTTCGCACTACACAAATTTTTTTGCTGTTTTTTGTTTGGTCCATTCAGTTGTGAGTTACGAGGTGTTAAAAATGGAAGTGAACAAAGAGAAAATTCGGTACGTTTTACAATTTTTCTTTGATAAAGACGAAAATGCAAGCCAGACGACTGAAATTGTGAATGGTGTTTATGGCCCCGATACTGTAACAGCTAATTACGTGCAATTTTGGTTTCGTCGATTCCGTTCAGGTATTTTTCATGTTAAAGATGCACCTCGCACAGGCAGGTCCGTCGTCAAACATGTCGATAAAATCACAGAGATAACCGAAGTTAACCGTCAGGTTAGTAATCGTAGCATCGCCCAGGAGCTAAAGAATCGACCATAAAACAGTTTTAAATCATTTCACGTA
Organism: Ctenoplectra terminalis; assembly: GCA_019453375.1. Classification (NCBI taxonomy): domain Eukaryota; kingdom Metazoa; phylum Arthropoda; class Insecta; order Hymenoptera; family Apidae; genus Ctenoplectra; species Ctenoplectra terminalis. The sequence goes on from SMSQ01026004.1 coordinate 86,046, forward strand.
AAAATAATGGATTTCTTTTTCCCCAACCTAATATATTTCCGTCGATAATTCAAATATATTATATTAGGTTGTCCCAAAAGATCCTTCCGTTATCTTCACGCAATGCTTTCGTCTAGTAATGTTCAAATAAATATTCAACCTTATTTGTTAAACGAGAGATGGAGGAAAAAAATAGCGCAAAATGAATCGTGTATAAAAAAATAATACATTGCAAAACATAAAATATTATGTATCCATTACTTATTAATAAAACGAAAGAAACTTTTGGGTCAATCTAATATTATATGACGAGGAGCAGTTATACCACGAAAAACAAAGATTATTCTTCGCTTAACAAAAAATATCCAAAAATTACAAAAAAATTACAGGGCTTCCGATACAATCTTGGCGATATTGTGGGAATGGTAAGTTCGAGGTGTGAATGTTTAATCTGGAGTAATAGAGGTGTGAATAAAGAGTGTTTGGGACAGTGTGATCGAAGTGCGAGAGACGAGTGTTTGGGCCGAGCGATAGAGGTGCGAGAGACGAGTGTTTGGGCCGAGCGATAGAGGTGCGAGAAAAGAGTATTTGGACCGAGTGACAGGGAATATCGTATGACCGAAGAGTTTCTGGGAATGCCTGAGCAGAGTGAAAGAGATTGAGAAATAGAAGAAGAGAGAATCAGGGAATAAATGAATGGAGAAAATGCGTGGAGAGGTTAGTCGGAGAATAGTCAGAGTGGAGTCAGAGTTGAATCAAGGAAAGTCTAGAGAACAGAATAGAGAACGAGTATTGTATTATTGAGTATAATTATTAATTAATAAATCGTTATTGTTCATAACACAGTGTCCATGAGTATTTATGGAGACACCCGTCTGCAACCTAAAATCCCTACAATATTATTTCGTAACAGGAATGTTCTCTCAGTTTACAGTTACACAAACGGAAGTACTGATGTACCGAATTAACCCTTTACGGTCGGTGACATTTCTAAATCGTCGTAGAAGTCGGTGTCCCCGACTTATTTTTAAATAGTCGTAGAAGTCAATGACCCCGCAACGGGAACCTTCGAAAATCGCAAAAATGACAAAACACCATCGTCCCCTATGCCTCGTGATTCAAATGTTTCGGTTGATTTACGAGATAACAATCTGTGATTGTTCAGAGAAATATCCATATATTGACTTTAACTCTTTGGGGCACGCTGGGATTAAAAGTGTCCCACATTTTTGATGCACTGTAATGCACGGTGGGACATTTTTAGTCCCACCTCGACTTAGGGAAAAGGATGTGCTTTAATAAGTACCATTCGTGAACCCATGCGTCACGGTGTGACTATTTGAGTTCCACCCTATAGCAACAAATTCAATTAAATTATTGTTATATTTTTACGTTTTTACATTATATGATTCCTTTATTAGTAAAAATATACCAATATTTTTTTTTTTTTTAATTTGTTGTTTATCGTCGCATCAACCACTTGTGGGTTATGAGCGACTCAGAAAGGAGGAGTTACAGTTTGTTATATAGTTTAGTCTCTTTGAGGTACTGTACCAGGTTGTTCGTGGTGTTGGTGTCTTTTAGGTTGTCCTTTAGGGATGGTTTTATCTTGAATCGTAGCCTGTTTGTGTCGTACTTTTTGCAGTGGCTGATGACACGTTCCACTGTAATATGCTCCTTGCATAGTTCGCACGTTGGAGGGTCTGCTTTGTTGAAGAGGTGTTGGTGGGTCAGTTTTGTATGTCCTATTATAACTCTTGATATTGTCACTTGATCCGATCTGGGTAGGGACCAGGTGATGGACTTTTCGAAGAAGTTGGCTTTAATTTCTTTTATGCGAGGTTTGGTCGAAGAACTCCATTCTTTATTCCAGTTGTTTTTAATTTTTTCACTTAGGGTGGCGAGCGTGGTTTCCAAGGATAGACTGGTATCGTAGCGGATGGAGGTGGTTGAGTTGGCTGCTTCTTTTGCAGCTTGGTCTGCTTTCTCATTTCCTATTATACCGATGTGCGAGGGAATCCATATTATTGTTATCGAGTTGTTCATTTGACTCGATTTAGTGTAGTCTTCTTGGCATTCTTGGACGACAGGGTCGTTTGTCCATTGGTTCTGTACTGCTGAGATGGCGTTTATGGAGTCGGAAAATATTGCGAACTTTTTCTTTTGGTCGGTTAGAGTGGATTTAATGGCGTGCTTTATTGCATGGAGTTCGCATAGAAGGATGGGTATACCAATTTTGTTTCATTTAAAACGCAATCAAATTTCTATGCAACATGGGTCTATTTTATTATCTGAAATCCTGTGTCGCAAAGAGTTAAATCCTGTACGGAAAAGTAACTGCGAAACGCTAGATTTGCTCCGACCTGCTGGTACTCCCAAAAGCGAAATCTGCCGACCGCAAAGGATTAATCCGATGCCCTTTAATGTGTTGTATACCATTTACATAATTATTAATATTGTATTGTTTTAATAGGTTTAAAGAAGGCGCGTTAACACAATGCTAAAGCAACATTTTTCTCGTTACAGTACATGGGTTCGTTTCCTGTTGCAATTCCCGACATTGCCAGCCGCGCTGAGTACGTGCGTTCCCAGTTGGAGACTCTCAGAGTGAGTACCCTTTCAGACAACATTTTTTTCCCAAAAAAGCTGTCGTTTTAAAAGAAAAATGAGCGACTAAATATCGGAAAGTGTTCGTCAATAAGACTTATCTTTGGTGCAGACATTATTCCTTTTGCGGTGATTGTAGGCGGTACACAAAACAAGACAGATTATTCTAGCACGCCCGGTCGCATAATAAGGATCAATAAAGTCTCGAGATAATGGCTTGACATGCCCCGGACCCTATTTTCATCCTATTTGTTTTCCGGTTTTGCATGCATGATAAATTTCGAGTTTTATATTCAAATCGAAGCAGAAGTCCAACGTTACACAATATACATTAAATGTACAGGGTGTTTCTTAAACTGTGATACATTCGCAAGGAGGTGATTCCACGTGAAGAAGTGAATTAAAAATGTAGTATGAAATTTTTTCGTACGAGGTCATTAAAGTTTTCAAGAAAATTGAATTTGAATTTTTTATTACCTACGTGAAAAGTTCGGTAACTAAGAAATTAGAATAATGTTGAAACTTTGTAGAAATGTAGTTTAGTGGTGCTGATAAATAGAATTATTTTTTTGTTTCGGTAATGGAACAGTATTTGGGATGAAAAGACTCTCTTAAAATAGTTTTGAACTTATAAAATAGTTATGAACTGTGCAAGATATGGAAAAAATGTTAAATTTAAAGTTATATGGTTTTTGATGTCCTATATTGTGGCAGTGAAGATTTTTCGAAAAACATTTTTTTTAAATTGAAAGGTGCCCATTCTGACTATCCGTCATTATTTCTGTTCGTGATTGTAAACAATGTTAGAATTTAATATGGCTTAAAATAATGCAATAAGCTTCAATAGTATATTTATCTTATTAATTTAAAAATTACTGAAAAATGTCGTGAATTAAAAGTTCAGATTCTTCATTACTAAGAATGCCTATATAATATTATCTTTTGATTAAAGACGATATTACTGTTAAAACAAAATATTTCTTTAATGTGAGTTTAGAAAATATAACTAGTAAAACGCAAACTTGCCGAATGAATATGCAAATTCGATTTTCTCGGAAAAGAAGGTTCGTGTAAAAAAATTTAATTCTATAATTTTTATATTTCTTTAATGTGAATTCAGAAAGTATAACTAGTAAACTGCAAACTTGCCGAATGAGTACGCAAATTCAATTTTCTCAAAAAAGAAGGTTCATATAAAAAAATTTAATTCTATAATTTTAACTTATCTTCCTTCCGATGTATCATAATTTTTAAAGCACCCTGTATATTATAATTTGAGTATATACTGATGGGAGTAATAGTGGTTGCTTAGATCTATTTAATCTTCAACCATCTCTCCTGTCAATTTAACAAGTATTTTATTTTTATTTTTTCGCAATGCATCTTCCATCTTAAATGACGCGAACAGTCTTATGCACAAATGTATAGAGATTATATATTTTTTTTATTATCTGTTGTAGTCGAAAAATTATGTCGGCAAGTAGCTCTTCTTAGTCAATTTTTTTTCTCCTTTTTTTACTACTGTTGTTTTAAATTCTTGTCTTAACGGAAAAGTTCAATTACGTTCGACAAACAATAGAGCGAGCACTATTTTATTCATAGAATGAACACGTTGTAATCTTATAATACATTTAATATAATTAAAGGTATTATATAATTTAATATAATTTAATATCACTTAATATAATTAATACATTAAACTTAATGGTTAAAATGCCACAAGCTTTGTTAAATTCGAGTCCCAAAAATCCCAAGAAATCCCAAGATTATCAATAAAAGAATTTCTAGATTTGACTATTTATCTTTTAATTATATTGATCTTTTACTATTATGTCAATTTGATACCAAGAGACAAACTAAGTTGGGAAAATGAAGGATGGATGAGGGTTTAAATTCATAGGTTAACCTACGAACAGCGTAAGACCGAGTTAGGCAAATATTGAATTTTCATTCGTATAGAGTTATCATTTAATCCGAGCATCGTGTGCACGTGGGACTCCGTTTGTCATCGTATGATAATTACAGCGGTTAAACTTATGTTTACCCTGTAAACGAAATAATTGTTCGTGGTAAATTCGTGCCATAGTTGAAGCCACTGAATTATTTAAAAACAATTATACGAATTCTTAAGATCACATAGCTGAGTAAAGTAATATATTATCTCGCGTAATTGTTGTTTCGAGAACTAAATTACATAAAGTTGTTCGGTTCAAGGATTAATAAAATATAAAAAATTTTTAGTATTCTATTTAACTTTCTTTTACTTAACGGACGCTTAAATGTCTGACTTAAAAGAATTAAAACAAAAAATTCTAACTTGAAAAAAAAACATTTATAAGTTCTACGTTTATTCAAAGTGTTTAGATAATTTAATCCTTTGCTCTACAGTCACGAGTCGCACTCGTGACGCAGATTATTGTTCAAATATAATAAATACACTATATTTCTAACAAAGTTCAATCTTAAATTACAAGATTGAAAATTAACAAATACAAAATACGTATAACGTTCCAATACATTAAATTTGACACAGTATTGAAGCAATGAATAGCAAATATACACGAATATTAAAAAAAAAATCAGATGGCAAAGGATTAATATAAAATAATGAAATTTTAAGGTATATTAAGTTGTTAAACGTGAACTGTTCCTAAAAATTTCTAAAAATCTCGTAATTTATGTACCTATAGTAGACCGAGGCGAATCGGATCGATTTCTGTTTGATAGTGAAGAAATAATAGTCAAAATTTAGGAAGTTAACTTTTTATTATAAATTCGTAATCAATACATACTTAATTTGAACATTATGATGAGAATATATTAATATTCTCTTTCATGGGAGCACAATAAAAAAAGGTGCAACTCCTTTTGTTCGAACTTTAATACTAGATAACATAATATAAAAAAATATCGAACGTAATGAATATACTGTCAAAAGAAACATATATTACGAACATAATAAAAGAAAAGATAGCGCTGATCGATCTTCTGCGTGTTGATTGGAGCGAGACTATAAATACCTCAACACATCAATAAACCAAATTTTTTTATACTGAAAAATCTTCTTTTTAACTGAACTCTTATTCTGATTCGATTCGCCTCGGTCTACTTCTGTAATAATAAATAACTAAACTATTACTATATTTTATTTATAAAATTAACTCGGTCTACATATAATAAATATTATTTCAAAATTTTTAAATGCTATATTCCCTTCAAAAAAGTGTTTTAATTCAGTCGTACATTCAACATTACGTATTCCTTTCAGTGTTTATTTCTTCAGATAACACATTGCATGCGGGTATATTTTGCTGCGGACTTACGCGTGTAGCGGGCGTTTTTTCGTAAATTTCGCGAGAGTTTGATCATTCAGTAAAATCGGAATAAATCGATAACTACTTCGTTTTTCTGAACGAAACTTTTTTTTATTTTACACTTAAACCTGTGCTCTATGATTATTTAAAAAAAAAAACACCATGCATACAATGCTCATCGTATTTATACGATACCGGCTTTTCAGCAGAAATCTACTAAATACGTACTTTTACGTGACCCGCGCTCCAGTGACAGTCTGCGAAAAACGTAAAAGTACGTTGTCCGCATGCCAAGTGTTAAATATAATAGATCGATGTAGCAATAAATACGAAAGTGATTTAGAAAATGTAGATACTATGTTCTACATTTTTCGTGAACTCTTAAAAAAATTTTACGTATTTCTTTTTATAATTACACAGGGTCTTTGAAAGTAAATACATTGTCACATTTATATCGTGGCGTTCCAATTTTTTAAATAAATGATATTAACATGAAATTATACGTGTAAGCTGCGAAATATTGATTTATTTAAGAACATTGTACAATACGTGTTACAACACGCAGAGAAATACTTATACCATTTTACAATAAAAGTAAGAGAGTTCAGTGAACTCTTTTTAAAGCTTCACTTTTTCAACGACCAATTATACAATTCATTCTATTAAATACCAGGAATAGTATCAAAGAATATCATTCATACTGCACCCAAAACAACGTCCGAAAGAAAGACTAAACAAAGTGAAATCATCTGGTGAAATAATGGGAGCAATCAATAACATAAAAGGAGCCTTCCGAATCGAAATACGATTACTATTGTTGAAGAAACCATTCGACCAGTATTATTTATCGGATTGGTTATTGTTGTGTTTCATTCATTAATCATTACCACAGTACTTCTGTATAAAATTGTTCCCATTTATTATATTTCTTATTAACGTGTCATCAAATTAATTTAATTCTAATGAACTGGACTTGTTTAAAACAACTGATCTTTGTGACGTCCTTCGTGACAAAAATTCAAAGAAATTTCTTCCGTTCTCAAAACCAGCGATTGTCTATATATATATATTTTTTATTTATTTATTAAAGTTACGTCCACCTTATTAAAATATGGATAAAGATTTTCCTTAAAGATCTTCCTAAACAAGAGCCTTTTTCGCGTTCTGATTGGTCAGTGTTTTTCGTTAATAATTCGTTAACAAAGCCGGATTTGAAATTTTTGCAAAGGAAAAAGTTGCTTGAAATCATCTCAGGAATCCACCATTTCCGGCTCCTTCACAGTGTCTGGAACAGCCTGTGTACTAGCATGTAACGGAAGAAAGAAAAAATAAAATAAAAATGAAAACAGTGGCACTAATATTATATAAAGAATGAAATTTATCTTAAAAGGAACAAAAGAGAATTTATAGTTAAGCATTATTGCTTATGGAGTGATTCCTTAACAGTAGAACTAGTGGCGATTAAAGTACACTTTTTGGTACCAAGGAAGTAAAAATTAAAAATTAAAAATATAGGATATATATCCATTCTATATTTTTAATTTCTAATTTTTACTTCCTTAGTACCAAAAAGTGTATTTTAATCACCATAGTAACAAATCACTGCATAAGGCATTGATTCTCAACTATAAATTCTCTTTTATTGCTTTTAAGATTAATTTCATACTTTTTACTATATTAGTCCGTCTGTTTTGATTTCTATTTTATTTTTTCTTCCTTCCGTTCTTTTAATTTATTATTCATTCATTTATTTATTAAGGTCACATCCACCTTATGGTTATCAGTGACCACAACAATATACAACATTACATAGCTAATAGTTATATAATTAAACTACAATAAAAACAGCAGACATGGCAAGCTTACAATATAAGCAACACACACATGAATTAATAATAAGGTGATATAAATTTATACTGACAATAGATTTAAGTATCTATTTACATTTTTTCGTATAAACTAATTTCTTTCAAAAAAGTAAGAGGTTCCTACATAGTAACTGGTCATTCAGAACTTTTTTTGAGTCATTCTGAACGTTAAAATCTCTTTTATGGAGTGTACTTCTACAGCTGAATAACTAACCCGTTTATATCTTTTTTATTTATTAAATGTGAGCGTGTTAATAATGCGGGTCCGATTCTTAATCTTGTAAGGTTTATAAATCGCTTAGAACTCTTTTTTAAATATTGGTAGCTCGTTGCTATTTTTATACGCTATTGATTGTCTGTCAAATGTTCCTGAATCGTTATTAGATACACATTCTTGAATTGATGTGCTCTTAAACCTAGAACTACCGTACCAATAAAAACGACTGGCTCGTAAGTTCTCATATAAATTTTATAAATTTCCAGTGGCGCATTTTAAGGGATTTTCTACAATTCTTTGCAAAAAATATGCACGAACAATTCATTGCCCTTATTATAAGAATTTTTTCAAATACTCATCATCTTGATTTCTTTGCTACAAATAAATCTATTTCAATGGTCGGTAGTTCTAGCGTTAAATAAAATGTCTTCGGATTCCAATTTAAGACTGTGCACCTATTCAACAAATTGTACTGAATTTTTTTAATTTTTATGTCCAATGTGAAAAACTCTGGAACGGTACTGAATATAATCAA
>SMSQ01026004.1:111166-133386 GCA_019453375.1 Ctenoplectra terminalis
AATTTTTTGTAATATCATTAGGTCAGTGTACTTCAAATTAATAGATTTCTATTAGCAGAGATTTATTCGGTACACCTTTCGTATATAAATTCTATTTCGTGTTTAAATTTTCCGCATGCATGATTGTTAAACTTAAGCACGAAATCTGCACTGAGTCAAATTGACGGGTTCCATAAATCTAGTGTTAATTAAAAACATAATCTCTGAAGAAAACTATGCATGTCGCCATAGCGGCGCCAGCCGAGTGCAAACGTTTATATATTAAACAAACTAAAAAACTGTAGCGTTCCTAAAGGTTTCCCACAAATAAACGTTAATGCTTCAAAAACAAATTTTTGAAACGAATCGTTATACCACATATTTCATAATACGGCCACTAAAATAATTTCATAAACGACAAAGACTGCATTCAGCTTCAACCATTGAGCCACGTTTAAACCGACAGCTGTTATCGCAACGAAAGAAACGCGAAATAAAAGATCAGTCCACAATGAGTGGAAGAAACGACAATGGTCGAGGTAAATCGAGTGAGTGTCAATTTATGCAGAGTCGGGTGAGCAATGACAGATGCAAGGGAACTTTTCCAAGAGAGGTAGTGGGAGAAGAAGCGGCAAGTAGAAGAATACAAGAAACAAAAAGAAAAATAGAGGGGTAACCGTGTTGCGCACGGTGGGTGGCTGGTGTAACAGGGAGACACAGGGAGATTGAAACAGGAAGAAAATGTTAGGTGATCACGCCAAGAGCCCATTCGGAGTTGTACCCGATGCGCTTAATGGTTGTACACACCGAGTAGGAGTTATCCCGCGCTTTTTACCCTTTCTTCCAACCCCTCCAATGTTCCTCCTTTATCTGTCTTTTTTCCTCAAACGCTCTCGTATCTTTATCCTTTTGATTTGTCTCCTGTGCTGACTGTCTCAGCTTCTGTCCCTTTTCGTTTTTCATCTGGTATCTTTCTCATTTGTCGTCTCTCAGCATCCCGCTCTTTCTACCCTGCTTTTTCTCACTTTTCCTCCTTTTCTCGTACCTCTGTTACCACTGCTTTCCTCGCACGCTTGCTTCTTTTCATCCTTCCTCGTTTTTCTCTGTCCGTTACTTTTACCGCTTCTCTGTATCTGTCTCGCTCTGTGTCCTCCTGTCGGCGCGACTCACTCAGCAACTTTTTAATCACCCCCGTCGAACAAAGGTGGCCGAACCAACGGGTGTCCAGGAATAAACGTCATAGGGTGTCTTGGTTTGCATGTATCGGGGTGCTCTTGCATCCGCGGCACGCTTTGATATGCTTCGGTTTGCCCGGTCATTCATAATCGTGGGGAAAACGTGGACGAAATTCTGGGTCACTGTATCTGAGTTAGGGGCAGTCTGCGGATGAGCTGAGTTATTTCTACAGAGACGGAAAGAAAGGATAAAATGTTTCCTTTTATAGACAACTGTTTTGTTTATATTATATTTTGTAATTACTGGTTAAGATAAAAGTTAAAATTTTTTTAATTCTACTTTCTTTAAATTTAATTCTAATACTACTTATTTCTATCGTTTCAAATTTTTTTCTTTTTTAGTTTTAAAATATTTTAGAATTACAAAATATATAATATTAAATAAGTAAATGTAAAAGACATGAAATAAATCTATAATAGCAAATTTCATTCCGGATGGTATAGACACCAGGAAGCAAGGTTAAGATACGAAGATATTAGAAGACAGAAATAATAAAAAAAAGTTTAATTGTCTGAATAGATTGTTGAACTTAATTATTATTTTATTTTTATGTTCTGAAATGAATGCTTAAAGAATGAAGAATAAAAACACAGATTTTAGAATGATATAAGAAAAGAAGCTATAAAGTACTGAAACGGAATATGAATATTGTTTACGAGCAATCGTATCGCATCAAAAAACCTGTTACAGATTTATTGCTGCTTTTTCCATTAGTATCACGCATAAAGCAAAAGGAATGTTTATACTCATCCACCGCGCGATAGCGTTTCCAATTTATATTTACATACATAACATGTGGATTCGGATAAACATAAATACGTCGATATCAGATTGTTTCAGGTCCACATGACAGTTGAAATTAAATTTTACAGCAAAGCAAACATCCTATAATTCTTCGAAAACATCATTCGTACATAGTACTCTATTGGACGTTAACCCTTTGTTGCATAATTTTTTTTTAATTTTAAAAGAAAACACACGAACTCTCAAAGTGATAATCAAAAATTAGCTATGATTTCTTCTCTTTAATAAATTGATCTAAGGAAACATTGTAAAAAAACAAGATATACACTTTTAACGATAAATTACAGTTACATCGCTCCAAATGTAAATTACCGTACGAAGAATTAAAAACAAACAATATGTCGCGCATCTGTAACGCGATGCAACGAAGGGTTAACGTAACTCGAGCTAAAAGCAATATTCAAATTTGAAAAGACCAAGGACTCTCGTACGTAATTGCTGCATCCAGAATCATCATGAAGCGAGGTGTTTTTAATCTGTCATCAGAATGGTACCTCCTCTTTCATTCCACAGGAGCAAATAAAGTTGTGACAGCAGAAAGGAGACGAAGAAAAGACTTCGCAGATCACCCCGTATAAAAAGAGAGCACTGGCGTCCTTTATCGAAAACCACCCCTTGCTTTACAGTAATTATACCGACGATCCCCCTTTCCTACTCGAGCTACGTCTATCCACCTCAGTGGGTTTTTAAGACAATGAGCCGTGTCTCCAACGGGAAATGGGAAACATTCCTTCGTTGCCAGTACTATTTTCAATCGCGCCGCTCGCTTTGCCAACTTTCTAATTTACAAATTAGCAGAAGCCTGACGATTCTAAGATACCCGTTAAATTCGAAAGGGGCAAAACACGAGATTCAAACTTTCATCATTATTGCAGGGAAGTTTAATACTTTCTACTTGAATCTGTGAAACTAGTTCTGGGTTGGGAAAGTAAACTGGATGTGACTTTTTATTTTATAAACATCGGGTAATTGGTAGCATTCATATCTATAGTGGTTAAGAGGATCAGGATGTATAGTAATTAAAAAAAACAGTGGTCGACTTAACACTGTGTGTATCGTAGATGGGGAAGGTGCGGTCTTCGTGAGTTTCTTGTGCGGCCTACATATAACTTAATATTATTATTTTTCTATTGTATTTTTTTATAATGTAATATATTTATTTAGAAACACTTCTATTAATATTATTACTACTTCTACTTAATATTATTTTTCTATTATATTTCTTTACAATGTAATAAATTTATTTAAAAATACTTCTATTAACATTATTACTACTTCTGCTTAATATTATTTTTCTATTCTATTTCTTTATAATGTGATAAATTTATTTAAAAATGCGTCTATTAATATTATTGCTACTTCTGCTTAATATTATTTTTCTATTATATTTCTTTATAATGTAATAAATTTATTTAAAAATACTTCTATTAACATTATTACTACTTCTGCTTAATATTATTTTTCTATTCTATTTCTTTATAATGTGATAAATTTATTTAAAAATGCGTCTATTAATATTATTGCTACTTCTGCTTAATATTATTTTTCTATTATATTTCTTTGTAATGTAATAAATTTATTTAAAAATACTTCTATTAATATCATTGCTACTTCCGCTTAATATTATTTTTCTATTGTATTTCTTTATAATGTAATAAATTTATTTAAAAATACTTCTATTAATAGTATTACTACTTCTGCTTAATATTATTTTTCTATTATATTTCTTTGTAATGTAATAAATTTATTTAAAAATACTTCTATTAATATCATTGCTACCTCTGCTTAATATTATTTTTCTATTATATTTCTTTATAAAGTAATATATTTATTTAAAAATACTTCTATTAATATTATTACTACTTCTGCTTAATATTATTTTTCTATTGTATTTCTTTATGATGTAATAAATTTATTTAAAAACACTTCTACTAATATTATTTTTTTTGAAGTAGTATTTAAATATGTAGTTGTTTATTAAAATTTAAAGATCTGAATGAATATTTATTTATATATGCTTAAACAAATAAAACCACCAACAGTGAAGTATAAAAAATTATAGCGGCCTCCTTTATTACTGTCTAATTTAAATATGGCCTCTAATGGTAAAAAGATTCCTCACCTCTGATCTATACTATTATATAAAGAGAGCACAGATTTTTATGTTCATATAAAACTCAAGAACTACCGAACCGATCTTCCTAAAATTTTAAAACCTTATTATTGAATACTCTAAAACGAACATATACTATATAGTATGTTTAAAAAACGCGTTATTAACACATTCACGACGGAACCTGATTTTTATAAATTCTTGATAATTTCTATTATGATTTCTATACTGATTTCTATTACTACCGAATAGAATCAGAATAAATTCTTGCTTACATAAGTACTTTTAAGAATAATTTCATATTCTAAAGATAGATTATAATATCAAGTTTGAGTTAAGTAGATTATTTTTAAAAGTAATCTTTCATACGTCGTCGTTCACTATTTTTACCTTTTCAAGATATGAAATATAAAATACGAGAAATTTCGTCACCCGTTCGTAACGTGTTAACATATAATTAATATGTAAATTTGTTCACGTGTACAATTATTCTACAGCTTCTTGCGCGCTTTTTCGCTAAAGAATTTAAATTACCGCGAATATATGTTGTCTTAAAAGATAATTCTAACAAACATGAATCAGTCACGTTAATATTTCCGATGAAAGCGAGTCAGACCGAAACAGACATGCTAGTATTTAAATATTAAGAATAGATGCATAAAGGATGGGCTGCACGTAAAGATTGTTTATGAGCCTCTCTACCCGAAACAAAGAACATTATAAATTACTTGTCATTTCGCGAAAGAGTACGCTGCTCTACCTACAATGGCTCACTCATCCTTTAAAACAGAATAACTTTTTAAAAGTTGGGCCAAACGATTTGAGATTTTTTAAGAAGTTAAAAAGATTAATTTACTAAATAACGTGTAAAAAAAATTTTAGAAAAAATTGCAATTGATCTGTGTCACGAAGAAGACAGTAAAGATCTCTTTTTGCAACTTTTTCGTCCGAGTCTGTAATAAAAATTTGAAAAATACGTTTTATGACTGATGATGCAAATGACACTGTCGTTCATAAATCATCGAACACTTAGCAAATTAAAAATAGTGAAAAGTTTATATTATATTTGCAAAATGAACCTATCATTCACTAATTATTTACATCAAAAGGAAGCTTAAATTAAACTGTCTTTTTAAGATCATACTGAAAATCTATTTCAACAAACATTTTATTTAAAACTCGCAAGTGTCCGGTGATTTATAGACGGTAGCGTACGTATATCTACGGATGCGTAAATGTACACGGTTTAAAAAGACAAAAAGTATGGGAGAGAGATATTAATAATTTGTTTGTTCATTATTTTATGACCTGATTCCAAACATGATATTCGATCAACCGAATATGCATGAAATATACGCGTAGTATGCAAAAAATATGCGATATGCAAAATAAAGAATAGGGTAGACGGCGAATCGGATCATATTCTGTTTGATAGTAAAAAAATAATAGTCATAAATTAGAAAGTTAACTTTTTATTATAAATTCGTAATTAATACCCATTTAGTTTGAACATTGATAACAAAAAATGTTAAATTTAAAAATATTTTTCTTCACTGAATTTTTATTTTGATCTAAGTAGCCTCAGTCTATAATATTATATAAATTTATATTTTTGAAAAAGAATTTATAATATATATAAATTTGTAATATAATATATATTATTATATTATAATATAATTTATAATATATAAATTTATAATATAACATATATTGTTATATTATAATATAATTTATAATATATATAAATTTTTAGAACTCTAAAATTTGTATCTAGGTCCCATTACTCTACCTATTTCTTACAAAAATATCCACTGGCATAAACACTCACAGTCTACCAATAAGTAATGTTACAGTAAGTGATCGATCAAAGCATTTTTAAATCGCTATATGAAAACGTTTGTTTCTTTTCAGTACAGTGATCGGTCCACGCCCGTTCTCCTGATAGTGTCGCTCGCGGGTATCAAAGTATGCAGTCCAGATGGAAAAGTGAGTATAACCGATTTCACGTAGAGGAGAATTCATTCGTAAGAAAAAGTGAAAAGGGGAACGAGAACACAAGCAACCAGCGAAGGGAGAGAAAGGCTTTTGCATTTGCGCGTCGAAGAGAAAAAAAATTAACATTGTCTGTCTTTTTGTGCGTTCCCAAAGTACGACCCACAAAGAAACTCGGCCAACGTGTTCTAAAAACGATGTTCACCGATGAACATATGTATGTATATCCTCCTAGAGTCGGGTGACGCTTTTTTGCGATAGCTTTTAGTTCACAGACTATTTCGGTGCTGATGCTTTTGTACCTCTGACGAATATTTCGCGATGAGAATGTCGTGCGGTATATTAAAAGCCACGTCTTTTATGAAATGAAGTTCATCAAACAACTTTTACGGATGCAAGATCACAAGCGATTTCTCCCGTCGTATCTTGCACGAGAACATTCCCGTGACAACCTTTTTCAAGATTTTTGATTCGCTAATTGTAAGTGAGTCTTAATTTTTAAAGATTCCTCTTCTAGGTATGAATTATAAAACATGGTGAGTTTAATTTATTGAGGTTGATGAAGATGTGACTAGCATAATTGTTGCATTTTAACACGTTAAACGCCACGCCGATTTTGGTCGACTTTCCGTTAGACTGCGTGGTGCGATACTAATTGAAAAACATTTGGTCGCAAAATTGTTAAGAATTTAAGAAGAAAATTGTAGAGGCCTGCGAAGGAAAGTGGTATCTTTGTTTAATGTGATTTAATAGAATCCATTAATCAATTATAAGGTATTATTTTTTTAAATTGATACTGTCAGGTTTCAGAAACCAACGACGCCTAAACGGAAATTTCAGCGTCGGTCGGCGTGGCGCTTAACGTGTTAAATAACAATTATGAAATAACAAATATCGTTCAGAATTAATTACTTGATTTAAGAAAAATGTTATGAAGAGTAATTATGGACACAGAAAGACAGAAATTACACATAGAGTCAAACTTATAAAGGATATCACTTAAGTGTTACACCTTGATTTTAATGAAATTTACATGTGAGATACTGTTTAAAAAAGATTTTACATATATACCATTTTTATCTGTAATCACGTATACTTAGCGAGTGAAAATAGCTCTCAAAGTGAGGGATGAAAAGTATATTTTCCTCAATATTTTGGAAACTATCAACGCTATTACACAGTTAAGTCTGTCATTAAAAATTGTACAATTTTCGATTAAACGATTTTTTTCTGAAGTGAATAGTTACTAAAATACGAGGGAAATATATTTTTCATACCTAACTTTGAGAGCTATTTTCACTCGCTAAGTATACGTGATTACAGATAAAAATGGTATATATGTAAAATCTTTTTTAAACAGTATCTCACATGTAAATTTCATTAAAATCGGCGTGTTACACTTAAGCGATGTCCCTTAGTAGTCTCAATCCTACAATTACTAAGAATATGATAATTATTATAATTTAAACAATACTTAAAGCGTTTTAACGTTTTTATTTTTATTTGCTAAGAATATGACAATAAATATAAATTAAATGATACTTAAAGCGTTTTAATATTTTTATTTTTAATTGCTAATAATATGGCAATTAATATAAATTAAATAATACTTAAAGCGTTTTAACATTATTATTTTTAATTCCCAAGAATATGACAATCAATATAAATGAAATAATACTTAAAGCGTTTTAACATTTTTATTTTTAATTGCTAATAATATGGCAATTATTATAAATTAAATAATATTTAAAGCCTTTCAACATTTTTATTTTTAATTACTAACAATAAGTTATCAATTGCATTAAATAAGTATTTCATATTAGTATTCATAAAAGCGTAGTCCGTACGAAACACAAAGCCAGGCGTCAAGTAACTAATTATATTTTTAAAAAAACTGAATACAGAAATACAAAAAAAAAAATATAAAAAAACTATTTTATCGTAACACTATAATTGTTCAAATAATAGATTTCATCGTCTAACTGTGCGCTTCTGTCTCACGAGAAGGCGCCACATGCTCACAAAATAAAACGAAATCATTAAATAACTAAAGTATAAAATTATAAGATATAACAAAAGATAATATCAATGTTTTTTTATATAAAACGTTCGAAATGTAAATTACAAGAATTTATTGTTTCTCTGGTAAATTGTCGTTTTTTGATCGAACCTACGCGAATTCGTTTCGACGAATTCTGCCCACCAAAATTGCCGATAATTAATTAGCCCATCCCTACTAGACCTTTTCATATATCGATCGATAACACGAACGCTATATTTCAACGACATATCGACATCCAGACGGTTTAATTTCATTTTCATCGTTTCTTGTTCAAATACGGCCCGCTGGAACGAACCTACGACGAATAAGTGTAATGCAAATATCCTTATTTATTATTTGACATCGTTTCACATTAAAGTAGCTCTGTTTATATTTCTCATTATGCTTGTAACACACGTTATGCTCGGTGTTACGTTAAACCTGTGATTTATTATACGTACACATGTTATTTGATAACGCGGATTTATGAATATTCACTAACTCAATTAGCGGCATGCGTATACGGAATGAAACGTAACTAGCAATCATTTTCAACGTTATTTCTAGAAATAACCTAGTCGAAGCTATATAAAAGATAAGAAAGATTCATGTTCAACTTACACTGGGTTTCTTAGGTTAGTTACGCACCAAGTTAAATATGTGACGCTGATTTTATGCGAAATGGCTTGCGACACGCAACAGTAAAATCACATTGACATTTAAAAGTATAAAAGTATCCAACCTATTTATTTACAAAACACAAATTTCGTCACTTATCATGTTTCTTAAATCGTACCACCGTAAAATCTTTTTTGGTCATACTGTTATTATCATTATTAAGTACTATATATACAGGGTGTTCCAAAAGGTCTGTAAGCCCTTTTAAGGGATGATTCCTGAGATGATCTCAAGCAACTTTTTCCTTTGCAAAAATGTCAAGACCAGTTTTGTTAACGAGTTATTAACGAAAAACAGTGACCAATCACGGAGCGAGTAAAGCGGCTGGCCGCCAGCGGGAGCGTTGACTCTGTGCCGCGCTCATGCTTTGACGAGCAAGTCAGAATGTATCGAAGCAACCGTTGACGAGTATTGAATAAAAGTTATATCAAATAAATAAATTATTACTCGCGTGGAACATATAAACTGAGTTTCAACACTCGTTCACAGTTGCTTCGATACATCCTGATTTGTTCATCGAGGCACGAGCACGGCGCGGAATCAACGCTCCTGCTGGCGGTCAGCCGTCTTACTTGCTTTGATGGATCAGTGTTTTTGGTAAATAATTCGTTAACGAAGCTAAATTTGAAATTTTCGCAAAGAAACAAGTTGCTTGGAATCATCTCAGGAATCATACCTTGAAGAGACTTACAGACCTTATGGAATACCCTGTATATATAAATAACTAAAATTTATGTCCAATTTATTAGATAGCATAAGAAAAATTGAACGAATTATTGACAAAGTATATTAACATTACTATAAATCTGTTATTTATTAACCCTTTGCACTGGAAGTTTTTTTTCATTCATATTACCAGCAACTCGAAGCAGTTTCAGTGAAAAAATCATATTTATATATACGCAAATGATGTGCGCATTCAAAGGAAAGACATCATTTTATGTTATTATTTTTTTTAATTGATTACAGATTCAAATGTTGTGGTATATAAGAAAACAAAAAACTATAACCGCGATTGTTATTTGTCAGCAAAAGTGATTTGTCTTTGTCCTTATGATATGAACTAAATATTATTTGCATTGTCTCCATAACGGAGCCCTCGAGTTTGAAGACAAATTTTAAATGGCTCCGCTCCGGACCCCTCGAGTGTAAAAGGTTAATTGCTTTATTTTGAACAGTTTTTTTCAACTTGATGTTAATGTAACATGTATTAGTAAATATTAAGCTGGTGCATACGAAGTGTCGCTTTCTAAAACCAAACTTTAACGACACGTAGTTTCTTCAAAACATCATGTATTTACTTAAAACAATTTCTACATAATTTTGTGTAGAATATTTCCGAAAGATTAATTAATTTCACTAAAAACTGTCAAAATATAACCCGTATATCCATTTTTCTTTTATTAGCAGAGCATACTCTACATTTCTTGTGAGGATATATTTTTTTTTGCGACCTGCCACAATCAATACCCTAAAATAACAAAAAATAAATAATTAACAAAATATTGGGCAGCGCGTTGCTTAGGAAAAAATGAAAGATCTCCCGATTCGGCCATGCAGCGACTTATTTCAAAATGAGGAAATATCCACATTCATTTCACTCCACGTTCACAGGCCAAAACGATTAACTCCATAAAACAGAAAGTGAAGAAATGTGATGAAACAATATACATTGTTCTTCAAAATTCCCTTTAAAATAAAAATTGAAATAAAGATTGTACAGTGCATAAATACAGATGTAGCTTTCATATAAAGACATGTAGAATGAATAAGATAGCCTTGGTATAATAGTTATTAATATCACAACTTTTAGGTGACTAAGAGAGTTAATCGATTTAGCCTGTGAACGGCTCATATGTATGTTTATATCAGGAATTGTCCGCGTTGCGTACATCCAGGCAATATTTTTATTTCGATTGTTCCCCAAATCAGAACAGTGAGAGAAAAGGTTGCTAGGATTCCCCAGAGATTTCAAAGTGGCGGCGTGATTGGCAGCGCGAATGAACCCACCGGGCGGAGACTAATGTGGCTTAGCTCGTTTCTATATCGCTGTCATTCTGATTGATAATCCTTGTTTCTCTCTCGGTTCTTTCGGTTGTCGTTTTTCGTCTCTGCTTTTTCTCGTGGCTCCCGAACTTCTGACTTCCCAGGCCGCGCAGTCTGCAGCCTTCCGGGATGCTGCGGAACACGAAAGTTTTAAGAAGTCTTTTCGTGTCACGCGTCGAAGAAAAAATTCCACGAAAAGAAAAGGAGACATGCCCGGAAGGCCTATTTTGATAGTTCCAGGGGCGGGCGAATAAAAATTTTATTCCGCTCACTCTTCCAGCCGACCGTTTCTAATCGACGTTTCGTGCTTCGTAAAATTTAATGCGCTCCTTCCCCTATCGATTATCGAGTTAGGTGCATTGAAATAGTTATTGCTATTCTATTCAAAATGACGTTCGCTGACAGCACAGTTTTTTTTTTATTTTTATTATGAATAAATGTCGCATCAACTGCATATGATTGTTAGCGACTGCTGTTAGGAATTAATAAGTAGGTTCATATTAGTACATCCACTATTGATTAAATATCTTCGAACTTTGTAAATGAGTCTATTCTGTTTATATTTTTAGAATTAATCTTTTTAAACAGCTAAATATTTTTAAGTATAGTTCATGAAAATTTACGTACTCACGTCGAATTTGTTTTTTTTTTATTTATGAATTAATCTCGCATTAATTACATATGATTATTAACGACAGCTGTTAGGAATTAATAATAAGTAGGTTTATATTAGTACATCCACTATTGATTAACCCCTTGGCTTACAATTTCTTCAATCTTCGTACGTATTAGCAATAGTTATTCACGTGTTTGACACTCTGTCAAACGCAAAGTATTGAAATATTACACGTATTTTGTACTTGCTTATTTTTAATATTGTAAATTTAAAGTACAGTTAAAGTTAAAATTAGACTTTATCATAAATATTGTGTGTTTTTATTATATTTTATCCAGAATTAGCGCCACGAGTGTGACTCGTGGTTATAGGGCAAAGGGTTAAATATCTTCGAATTTTGTAAACGAGTCTATTCTGTTCGCATTTTTAGAATCAATCTTTTTAAACAGCTAAATATTTTTAAGTATAGTTCATGAAAATCTACGTACTCACGTCGAATTTGTTTTTTTTTTTATTTATGAATTAATCTCGCATTGACTACATATGGTTATTAGCGATAGCTGTTAGGAATTGATAGTAAGTTAAATTTAAATACCGTTATGATACAAACCGATATTTTAAAAAAATTGTAAAGTTCTACCAGATACTTGGTAATCATTGTGGATATCTTTTAAAGAATGATGTGAATAGTATTTTACTCGTTGGCTTGAAAATTTAGGGCAATGTAGGGTACGTGTTTTATAAGGATAGGTGTATTGTTTTTATAGGGACAGAAAATTTGCAAAAATGAACCGTTATAAATTTATAGAATTTCAATGAGAAATTACAAACGAGACATTAACGACCACTTCGGTAGTTTATGTATTAGAAGCGAACGTGTTAACAATTATACAGTTAAGCTACAATAAAAATAATATATTAATACATATATGAGACATAATAAGCTTATAATATAAGTAACATACACATGAATTGTTAATAAAGTGATATACATTTATGATTAAACTACAATAAAAATAATATATTAATACATATATGCGACATAATAAGCTTATAATATAAGTAACATTCACATGAATTGTTAATAAGTTGATATATATTTACAGTAACAATTAGTATCTATTTACATAGATAATGTTATTTACACACTATCAATTTTCGGTATTACTCGTTCTACTAGATACATTAGCTGAATTATAACTGCGACTATGAGTTTTCACCGAAACAAAATGTCGGAGTACAGTTTACATAAAATATTTGTAAAAAGCCAAACTTTCTGACAATATTTACTTTTGTACACTTTAGGTCCTTTTAATACAACCTTGTTATGAATTTAACTGAACTCTAGAATTATAGAATTATTATTTTTTTGATCAATAGTTGTGTTATTCCTTTGACGTAAAACGGTTTTCTGCTCGAAGTTATTTTAATGTAATCAAAAGTTTTAATTTCAGGACTGAAATAAACTTCTATAACGTGTTATGGAAGTTTCGATACTGAAGAGATTACTTTTCAGAGTATAAAACAAATTATAAAAATTTGCTTCAATTCTTACATTCATTAATGTTTAAATTTTTCCTAAATCGAGCCGTGAAGCTTTATGATATTTTTTTATTTATTTTCAGTTTTACGCGTATCGCTAAAAATTATTTCAACGTTACAGAAAGTTAGAACGCCGCGTTAAATCGAAATGCTCCCTGTGTATTGTCGTGAACAATTTACTACCGACTTCATTAAGTATACTTTCTAGTAGCATACAGTAGTGGAATTACACCGCACTATGCCGAAACAAGGGTATACAAATTACACAGTACTTTGGCAAACCGGGAATGGCTCTAAACTTTAGCATACCGTTGCGTTTTACGAACTGGGTCAGAAAGGAGATCATGCGGTACAGTTGCATGAAACCACAAGAAATTTATAAAATCAGTTAAATTCTTACAAAAATTAAGACATATATTTACTAAAAAATATATATGCAGGGTGTCCCATTTAAATCGATGCCTGCGGATACCTCCGAAAGTAATCATGATATCGAAAAATGTTTCGAACAAAAGTTAAATTATTTCAAGAGGCCTAATTAAATAATTTAATTTGTGTAATATAAATTTATATGATATAGTATATATTATATATAATACAATGCCAAGATGCATTGAAAATTATATGATTCTATATAAAAAAGATAACGTTCACCTTCATATATTCTCTACGTTTCTACTTAGGAAAAAAAATTACTAATATTATAATTGTAAAAAGTATTAATATAATATAATTTAATATTAATATTTTTTTTTCTATTTTAAAGAGATAAAATTCACCTTCATATATCCTTTTCGTTTTTAGTTAGGAAAAAAAAATACTAATATTATAATTGTAAAAAGTATTAATATTATGTAATATTAATATAATATAATTTAATATTACTATTTTTTTCCAAATAGAAACGTAAAGGATATATGAAGGTGAACTTTATCTTTTTTAAATAGAATCATATAATTTTTAATGCATCTTGACATTCTCTATAAAATGTATTCGCCTAATTATGCTGAAAAATATTATTATAATAAATTATAATCATATATATAATCAGAAATAATAGTATTTTTGTATTTGCAATACTCTTTTAAACGTTTAAATGTTTCTTAAAATACTTACATGTAATGTTATAATAATTAGAAGTTCATTTTATTTCTATTGCTTATTTATTTTCCAGAAAAGAAAACTTTAGTCAAACAATGGAAAAAAAAAATATCGTACTCGCATCAATTTTTTTAGATTATTATTTAACCTTGCCTAATTTGTTTATAACCATCAGTATTTTGAGTCTCAAATATCAGAAAATAATACTCTTACGCACATGTAAAAACTGGAAGAAATTTATTACCCAAGTTTTTACGTCAACGGAGCAGATGACAGTAATTGACTTTCCGATATTTCAGTCATAACGTACTGTTATCGTCGACACTACGCATATTTGTTCTCGAATATGTATGGGATGTAAGCGATTTGAGTGTTTCGACACACGGAGTAGCTGCGGATATGAATTCATAAATGGCAATTCGATAACCAGTTCTTTTTTGCTACCCTTTTTCTCAATTTCCTGTCAATATCTTCTACGTTTCTTCTTTCTTCTTAACACAGTTTCGTCTTACCCTTCATCAAGTTCGCTTTTTTTAATTTTAATTCAAATTATTGGGTATTGCTTCTCATATCTATGTCTGTTTCGGTGGCTCTTACGCCTCAGACTAATGCCAGGCAGTTTTCCGATCGTCTCGACTTCGTGGTCTGTCGACGGTTAGCCAAGTCAATCTTGATGAATACATCGAATCATATACGTGTTTCCTTATATACGGGGAGTCCCAGAAAGACTGTAAGTCCCTTTAAGGGATTGTTCCTGGGGTGATTCTAAACAACTGTTTCCTTTTCGAAAATGTCAAATTCGGCTTTGTTAACGAGTTATTAACGAAAAACACTGACCAATCACAGAGCGAGTAAGACGGCTGTGCGTTAGCGGGAGCGTTGGATTCCACGCCGCGCTCGTGTTTCTACGAGCAACTCAGGATATATCGAAGCGACTGTTGACGAACGTTAAACAAAAATTAATAAATTCAGTACTGAATATGAATTAGTTAAGTTAAAGTGTCGAAAGTGGCTCGGACCGCAAAGGGTTAATGTCTTCAAACCATTATAGTAACAGTGTCATTATTTTTAAATTTATCAGTATCCATATTTACTCTAATTATGTATTTTACTATTGGTCGCGTTGCAAGTCGCCGGTGGCCCTCATGGCGTTGTAGCCAAGTCCAGTGGCGGCCACCGGTGTCCTCCGCGGCAGTTAATTAAAAATCAATTAAAAACACTTTTGACGAAGCCAAAACAATCGCTACCACCAAAGGCTACAACTCTGGAAAATATCGCAAAGAAAGAAATTTATTTTCGAAATATCGATATCCTAAAGCACCACAACTGTTATATTAGAAAGATGGGATAAAAAATAGTAGAACGATCAACAAAAACGAAACTTATAATTTTGCAAAGGAAGGCAAGACTGATACAACTTTTCCACCCCGCGTTCAGCTTAAGACTAACTTTCGTTAAAAAGTGTGGCTCGCAGGTCCATAGTTGCTCGTTCCCCCCTCGGGCTTTTCCCGCTTTCCTCCATGCTGTACGCATATTGCCAGCAGTAGGCCCCAAACAGTTTACAGTTAAACCCGAGGGACGATGGTCAATTCAACAACAACCTCAGAGATAAGGATTACCAAGTTAACCCTGTTTGACGCACCGTCCTCACAATTTTTTAATTTACCAGCTGCTCGATCAAAAAGACACTTCTGATTGGCATGCGATGTGATCCGCATCAGTGATCACTGATACATAAGTATACCCTGAAGATAGAGAGGCTCAGTGTCGGAGCTCTCAGCCCTGAAGATGCAAATTGTAACGTTTGCGAAACGTCGGCATTCTGCTGATAAAAGACGCGGCATCTAGCCGGAAGCTGAATCGACTAGTACGAAGAAAACTAGTCCTATCGATACACATGTGTACATTAAATCTATCTGAACTTAAGTTTTTTCTGACTTACGTCGCCTGCTCTGAAATCAATTGACACGTAAGTCCAAGATAGGACTGTATTATTGTAACGATACATAGTATATTGTGAATTTAATGTTACAATTCATACTTCTTCATCTCTGATCTTCACTACACAGTGGACTCCTGTATAACGGACGTAGGAAAGAGGAAATAGGACAATGGGACGTAGGAAATCGCATTATACGAGATATGCATTATCAGACAAAATACAAGTTCAAATGTGTCTCTAAGTTGTGTTGTGATCGCATATCGCTAATGAGTTGAGAGTCAGTTTGAAATATTACTGCATTGCGAATAGATTGTTGGTGTTAATTAATTTGTTTCAAATAAAGTTTTTTTTTAATAAAGGGAAGTGAAAACAAAATACAGGTAATTTATAAAACAGTATTATATACGTTATTTTTGTAAGAAAAATTATTTTTTGATACTTCCGATATTGAATGAATGTTAAATAGTAAGCTACATTTTTTTATTTTAATTAAAATTTGAAGTAAAATCTTTTCCTCTTATATTTTTAAATGTGTATATTATTTCTATTGATAAATTTTTTTTTTTTACGCGTTAGCTTCACTGTCCATAAATAAATAATATGTAAGTGTATACACTTATATACCATGCTATACCAGTTATATACAATATACATTGGTATCTAAAAGCAATCTACATTTGCTTTTCCAAACAAAAAATTGAAAATTATGTCAAAATGTTATCTTACGCGTAAAACAGGACAATTTATCGCGCTGTAATAATATTAGTTGCAATTTTTTCGTCGCGTTATACGAATCCACGTTACATGAAAGCGCGTTATACGGAAGTCCACTGTATTTTAAGAAATATGACCAACAAATAAAGAACAATACTTACTTTTCTTTCAACAATTCACATTCAACTATTCTAAGAGTCGACGTCCAGGAAATGAGAAAGTTTCTTTTCCAATGTAGTATCGCATTTAAGTGACATTTCGTCATTGACTGATTCAATTTCCTTCGATATATGGGCTGATAACTTTTCTAATATAACTGAATGAGAGTTTTTCTTTTTCGTAAGAAACGAACCCGTACCCTCTGTCACTCTGTGCCACCTGTTACGCAACTTACGTGACACGAAACTCAGCAGGAAATCGTGCGTGTCATTCTCATAAAGGTTCCTCCCAACCCTAAATAGGGTTGCGGTTCTCAGTCACGCAGCTCTCGATTGGTTTTCCCCATTAATCGACTCTTTGTCTCTACGTTTACCTTCAATCCACGATCAAAAGCCTATAATTGAAACCTCCGTTATTAGATTTCTCCAAGAATGTTATTGACGAACGTTGGTTTTATGTAAATAGTGTAGGGATGTTAGGTTGCTGGCGGGTGTCTCAATGAAGACTCACCAATGGACACTGTCTAATTAACAATAACTATTTATTAACTAATAAATGAACTCGGTGTTACAATGTTCGCTCTCTAATTGTCTGTACTTGGCTCTTTATACTCGACTAACTCTTCTCGACTCTCGACTCTCGACACTCCTTGACTAACCTTTGACTAACTCGCACGCGCATTTTCTCCATCCATATATTCCCCGATTCTCTCTTCTTCAGCTGAGGCATTCCCAGGAACTCCTCGGTCACACGATAATCTCTGTCACTCGGTCCAAATACTCTTTTCTCGCACATCTATCGCTCGGCCCAAGCACTCGTCTCTCGCACATCTATCGCTCGGCCCAAACACTCGTCTCTCGCACATCTATCGCTCGGCCCAAACACTCGTCTCTCGCACCTCTATCACACTGTCCCAAACAGTTTTTATTCACACCTCTAGCACTCCAGATTAAACATTCACACCTCAGACTTACCATTCCCACAATAGCTAGGGATGGTTTTAAATTGATAACTTTGGAAAAATTTAATGTTTTTATACATATTTATATCGTTTTGAAAGATATAACCCATCAACATCAAACTGAAAAAACAGAACCACACCTTTGTAGTTTATGTCGAACCCAACGATTAACAATCACACTCTTCGAATGTACATCTACCGAATTACAAAAACGAAGACATAAAATCAAATTCGAAACGGTCTTAATCTCACCACGCCACATAAAAAATACACTAAAATAGCTAAGAGAAATAAACATATAGTGCAAATCCGGGATAGTTCAATCATTTTTTGGAAAGAAGTCATTGTATCGTTGGTTTTTTACATTTTTGTTGTTTTGGGCAAATTAAAGTAGCGTATGAGTAATTTACAATATACAAGGTGATCCACATAACTTGCACACATCTATAACTTGCAAAGTATGCGTTGCGCGAAAAAGTTTTATGTACAGAAGTTGCATGGACTGAAGGGGTGCATTATGTAGTGTATTAATTTTTTTTATAGCTGGAAGCGTTTCGGAGATTTGAAGGTCGACTTTGTTTTTTTAAATGGAATACTATACTTTTTATACCAAAATATAGAAGAATATTCAATTTTGAGTAAAAAAGTATTGATGTTCATTAGCTCTAAACCTAATAACTAACGAGTAATTTCTCTTTATTCGTCACGTAAATATCTCGCTGTCCTCCGGAAATCTCTAATAAGTTGAATTTCTAATCTGATATTACGCGAAGAAAATTTTCAGCAAATAAAGTGAAATTACTAGTTGGTTATTAGGTTCAGGGCTAATGAAGGCCAATACTTTTTTACTCACAATTAGACATTCTTCTATATTTAAAAAAATATAGTATTCCATTTAAGAAAACAAAATCGACCTTCAAATCTCCGAAACACTTCCACCTATAAAAAAAAATAAATATGCTACATAATATACCCCTTCAGATCATACAACTTTTGTATATAAAACTTTCTCATGCAACACATACTTCGAAAGTTATAGAGGTGTGCAAGTTACGTACACCACCCTGTATATACATAGAAGTATAAATCATACTTCGGGACATATTAAAATATTTATTTCTTTTTTTAACCAAGAAATACTAATACTCCAAATGGACGGCCTTTCCCACGTGTTCGGGTTAAAGTATCCACTTGTGGCAGCTATGAGGTGGCCGCCACGCCTTATGCTCAAAGATTATGTTTCCTATGTACTTAAACTTTCACTTCTATCGTTCCCTCAATTTTCCTATGGTCTCGCACGAGCCGGGTCAATCCTTGGACACATTTGGCGGCCAGGCTCGCGCGAACGGTTGTCCTTTCCAGGTTCTCAGTTTTCTAAGCATTTCCTGTTTTTAATGTTTTTTCCAAAGCTTCGCGAGAACCTGCTTAGTTTCTGCTAACCAGGCCTTTGCGAGTCATTTAACTTTCTTGTTTATTATCCTTTTCCGCCCTCGCTATGTTTTCCCGCGCTTTCCAACTTTTCCCTCTGCATCGTCTATCTCTTGTTTTTTATTCTCTTCCTTTTCTCCGCGTTGAATTTCTAACATTTTCGCTCCTAACGTCGGATATATCCGGCGTCCATACAATAGTCCACGGTGACAAACGCCGGATATATCCGGCATACACGATGTGACCCACGGAGACGAGTGCCGAATTAAATTAGTGATCATTGTATGTTATTCTTTCACTATGTTCAATTGTTAAACAGAATCTTTTTATACCTATTAACCCTTTGACTGCGGAGCGCTCTAGGTTTAAACGTTCTGCGTTGACGGAATATTTTTTCGCGTACCGCGTGTTTTGTCGGTGTTTGATTGATTATCCAACAAGTAATTTCTATTATAATTCTTCAGTTGTGCTGTATTAAATAATATTAGAGAAGTATTCTTGAGCATGTATTATTTATTTAATATATTATTATTTACGATCTGAACTACGATTTGAACGGTTCGATCGTCAAACGTACATATGCGTCCGTAGTCCATACCGATTGTTACCATTGGACACATATGTGCGTCCATAGCAGTCAAAGGGTTAAATAAGTTTATATCTTTTATGTAGAAATTATGAGTATATTGTTTTCAACGCGCAATGTGTACACTTTTGGCGCACGGTACAGCGCACTGAACCGTCGTAGCGAAAGGGTTAAGGGCCAGCATTTCGAACCGCGGATGTATCGCTCGGTTGCTGTCGCGGGAACCACAGCGCATTTGGTATCTAAGTGTTTGGGGAAACAAAGCGTAACAGTCGAGTGCAGATTCTTTGCGTGTAATTAAGACGACACCGTATGACCTTACACTTATTAGGGAATATACTTATACTTACCTATAATTTAAACTTGAACCACATATTGAATATTAAGTCGTATGTAACCTCATAAAATAGTAACAGAAACGAACCAAACGGTCGGAAACAGGAAGCAAGTCTCGAAACAACACTTTACCAACCGGTAGCCTATTAATCAGCTTTTTCTAACCACCGCTCATCGACCGCGAGCCTATTAATCGATTTTTTGCAGCCAACTTTTATCTACCGCTTGCTGCTTAATACTAACATTATGAAAATTAAAAATTTATAAAATTTAATTACCCTACAATAAGAGAAACGATATTCTAATCACTCTCACGAATTTCGATTTAGAAACAGAGTTACAAGAATAAGCGCTTATATTTCCACACGATAGCCAAAACCGTGCCGGGTTTGCGATGTATCCACGCTCGAATGAACTGGTCGGTAAAGTGTTAAGTGTATCACCTTATATACAAAGTTTAAACTTGTCATTCGTAAGAATTATTTTACACGGAATTTGACATTTTCATTAATATTTATCTTAATTAATTCATACGAACTTATGAAGCTCCAGTAACATCGTTTCAAAAAATGACACTTTTATATCTAACATTTATAGGAGGACCGCGCGCGCTATTAGAAGCAGAGTCGCCTATGAACCGTCGAGCGTGCACGAACCGTTAGCCCTTAAGAGTATTCTACATCTTAGTATTTCTTTCCATTCCAAATATATATATATATATATTGTTTCGTTTAATCCAGTTTATACCAATTTATTTAGTAATCCTGACAAGCTTAGTCCACTACACCTTTTAACTGCGAGTGTCGCTTATAAACCACGTTAATTTTATATTACCGAAGTGATATTCTGTTTCAAAAGATTTTTTTTATCATACTTACTTTATTTTTATTTTACTGGTATATAAACCACAGCCGCTGCTTGATATTAGCAAAAATTAACATAATTTTAGTATGTGGTTTAGAAACCACACCAGCAGTCAGAAGGTTAATTGTTATACCTTGTCTTTCCAGTAAGGAAACAATGTTTAACAATTTCTTTTGCTCGCGAACTGTGTCTGTTCTCTCATAAGGTATAAGTCTGAGAACATCACAAGCCACGAAGAAGTTGGTCGGTTCGTAGTCGCGGGAGGGAAGTCCGGATTTCCCTCGGAAGCTTTCCTCTCCCGGGACCAAAGAAAGTTCCAAGGACAGCGTGGCCATCCGGGGACGTATCAAGGCTGGAGACAGAGAAGAAATCTTGGAATCTCTCGTTCCATCTTTCGCGTAGGAAGGTTTCTTGTAACGGTTGCAAGTTTTGAGCAATGTACTCTACTCATCTTCATTCACAAGCTCGGTTACCGCACTTTCTTCGTACGTTTCCGCCTGGAGACGAAAAGAATCTTCCACAATTCATCTCGCGTTTGAATATAAAAGTTTTTAAAGGATCGTTCAAGAACGTTACTTAAAACCTGGAAAAAAAGAAAGAGAATCGATGATACCTTAAAATTGAAAACTACGAAAAACGAGACGCTTGAACTTTTAAAAATTGTGAAGTACGATTAAAATATAAAACTCACAAATGTTTGAGAGAAAAATATACTGTTCAGAATTGCTTATGACGAACAGAAGGAAATAAATTTTAAGCAAAAACAAAAATTTTTTTCGCTTTACCAATGAATATTAAAAGAAAACTATTATGAAAATAATTGAAAAGTAGGTTGACATACGCAAAATATTATATTTGGAATAAATATTAAATTAATTTAACAGATATTGAAAGGCAACAAACTTCTTAACAATTATTACTTTATTTAAAAATTATAATTTATGTGTTAAAGTTTAACCCTTTCGTTATGGAGATCTCTGCGGCCAAAATAGGGGTGACATATGTTACATTGTCTCAATATAATGATTCTTTGTATTTTTATATATTAAATCATCTAATTTAACATATCCACATACAATAAA
>SMSQ01026004.1:141694-153829 GCA_019453375.1 Ctenoplectra terminalis
AGAAATGATGAACACAATTTTAGGCAACGCGTTGATTAGGAAAATATGAAAGATCTCCCTATTTCAAAACGGAGAGATCTCCCCATTCGATTGGCTAAGTGTTAACATTTTTGCGACGGACGATAGCTACACAAAAAGCTTAGTTAAATGCCGCATATAATTTCCAAAACATTGTAATTTAGTACGGCAAGATTCTGTTATTCGTAGTTTAACGGAACTGTTAAAGAAAAACTGAAAATTCATTTGGGATAAGAAACAAAAACAAAGTTTCTTGGAATTACGTAAAGCATTATGTCGAAGTTCTATTTTTCAATATCCAAATTTTCATAAGTCTTTTACCTTGACAATAGATGCCTCAGACTAAGCAATAGGTGCCATACTCAGTCAAGAATTCAATGGTCATCATTTGCCGATAGCATATTTGTCTAGAACTTTAACGAAACCGGAACAAAATTATTTAACTACTGAAAAAATTGCTGTTCGAAACGTAACAGTATGTATGTGAATATAAGAAGTATTGCTTCTTAGTATGATACTTACAGTCATTTGTTATTCAAAATTTGTTTAAGTTAAATGTTACAAATGCACCTTGAAAAATACATTTTTTTTTTAAAGAATATGGTGAATTTACACGTACATAAAATTTACATCAACTTATAGTAACATTTGTACATATTTATTTCGCATAACAATTGTCTAGTGTTTATTAATAATTTGAAATATAAAATATATTACTAAATGACAACATAATAACTATGTTTTATTTTAAATACCTATTACATATATTTATATAGCTTTTTGCATCTAAATGCAATGCATCTAAATAAAATTTAGGCCTTAATTTAATATTTCAGTATATTCAGCAATATTACTGCTTGAATATTATTGTTTACTTGTTTATTCACTGTTCACGTGTTTATTAACACGTTCAACCCGGCCCTGTTTTCATACTTCTACCAATCGGTCGAGTTTACTCTATACNTATTATATAAAATGTAGTTTTTACCAACAAAAATATTTTTTATTCTCGCTTAATACAAGAGTGTTTTGCTGCACAAATTCCATGAAGTCTTTTTTTACATATGGCGCAAAATTTCTGACACAACAAAAGAGAAGCGCGACAGCGCTTCTTCGCGCTTAACCCATTTGCATCACGACTTAAATTGTAGAGACCCTCACTTATCACCGAAGTCTACACGATTGATCATTTTTAAGTCGTCCCGATTTAAATATTTCCTATTATTTATCAATACTAATTGATTATAATGATATATCAAAGTACAAAGGATAATATGTATTAATAAATAGAAAATTCTTAGCGGAAATATTTTTATTCAACGGTATGGTACGATGTCGCTGTCGGCGGATTATTTCGCGTTTGGTGATATAAAGAAGATATTACTCGCGGAATATTCCGCTTCGTGATGCAAATGGGTTAAACGGTTAATAAACATATATTCAATCTTTTTTTTATTTTTTTTATTAATCCTTTGCCTTACAACCACGAGTCTCGCTCGTGGCGCAGATTATGGTTCGAATATAATGAAGACACACTGTATTTGTAATAAAGTTGAATTTTAATTTCGACTGCAATTTCAATTTACAAGATTGAGAATTAGCGAATATAAATCGTGTATAATATTTCAATGTTTTGCACTTAACACAGCGTTGAAGCAGTGAATAGCTATTACTGACATATATGAATACAAAATAAAAAAAAAAAAAAAAACATATGGCAAGGGGTTAAAGAAGTTTTTAAGATGCAAATTTTAAGCGTCTATCGACGAACAATTTGTCTGACTGTTTCCGTCAAGTTTCTGTTAAGTTTCGAGCTACAAATCAGATACCGTTTAATGCGGAGAATACGCAGTTCCTTTCCTGCATTTAAGTTTTAGCAATCTTTAATAATATTAGTCACAATATTCGTTTAAAATTCGTCTAAATACGATTAGAAGCTGCAGCATATTATTCATATTTTTGACAATTTAAGAATTGTTTTGTACGTGTTACATAATAATTTGATAATTTAATTCTGGACTTTCATGTTTTTGTAGAAATTTGTTTATTGGAGAACATTTCACAATTTATTTTACGCTCATGTGACAGTTATTATAAAGATTAAATTAATATTTTCGTAATATCTACCATATTTCATAAATCGTAACATTTACAGCATTTTTTTAATCCTGTTACTATGATTAAGTATTATGAATAAAAATGATTCAGATCTGTGCCAAGGTATTAGATATCGTAAGAAAAATCAAAGAGATCATGTACAGATAAACTCTGTTGACGTTAATGTAAATACACTTAGTCCTCCTACAACAAGCTTTCGCTCTAACACGATGAGAGAAATTGTAGAAATTCTTTTGTAACATGTACTTTCTACAGCACAGTTTCGCTCTAACATGATAAGAGAAACTGCGAAAATTCTTTTATAATTGCTTGTCATTTATGTTTTGTGTTATATATATATACTAACAATAAGAATCAGTACAAAAAGGAGGTTAAGTTCCAACACTTATTAAAAACAAACAATTTTTCAAGTTAATTTCTATCAGAAATACTAATATATATTAATAAACTTAATAATATTAACATATATTAATTTTTATATATTACAATATTTCTTATATACTAATATGTTAATAATATATAATTTAACATAATAATAATAATAATAATAATATAATAATAAAATATTAATATTATTAATATACATTAATATAGAATATTAATATATATTATTGTAATAGTATTAAATTATAATAGTAATATATTATTATAATAATATTAATATAGAATATTAATGTATATTATTAATATATTACTAATATATTATTATTTCATTTATTTTTATATATTAATATTTCTAATATAAATTAAAAATTGTTTGTTTTTAATAAGTATTGAAACGTCACCCACTTTTTGTATTGATTCTCATTGTTAGTCTCATACAACACGATATTCTGTAGGAACCTATCTATCGCGATGTAAGCGATTTAGGTATACGTTATTATTTAATTATTATTAATATGTTCTACCATTTAATTATCAATATAACTTGTATTAGTAAATCTTCTTTTCAATCATATATTTTTTATCATTTCTGTTCATAAATTTACTGCTTAAAAAAAAAAAAAAATACCTACGGCAGACCGAAGCAAATCGAGTCATGGAATAAACACAAAATAAATAAAAAAAAAAAAAAATGTTTATCGTCGAACTCCATAGTTCAAACAGTATATACCTATGTTTTGAAACGTTTACACGCGATAAGTATCTGTGGGAAAATTAGAGAGATATTTTATCAGACTTCAAAATAATCAAACGTCGCTAATTTCGCGTAACACTCTCGAATCTGAGAAAGTCGTAAATCCAACAATTTTCTCCGTGTTTACCGCATCGACTTTCTCTCTCTCTCTCTCTCTCTCTCTATTTGCAAAACGGATGGTAATTGCAAGCTTTCCTTCCCTTTTGAATACTAAATAAAAATGTCTACCGAATAATGATACGCCACTCCGAAGGCACGGAAGGTCAGAAGATCAAAGCAGCTTGTTACGTTTCAGTCTGCAGGCACCGGCAACATTTCTCAAGCATAAAGTAGCGACGTCTCTCGTGACATCGTTCTCGCGCGTTATCTTGTTTTATATATTGCGGAGCTCGTTGAATTTCTCTTTACGATTTTACGCGTTCTTACTAGTTTTCACCGTTTGGTTGCTTCCTCGTTGCTTCGACCCTTACCATTTTCGTGCGTGTTCAAAAACTCCAACGCCTCTTTGAGGTATATCGCGACGTTCTTCAAATGCTAGTTTACTCGATGGTTGCTGTAGCAGTGATAATAAGAGCGTACCGTTACTCTGCAAAAGCATATGGTTTGCTCTATACGCAAAAATGATATACACTCCGGTCCATGAGTTACCGAACACTTAACAAATTTGGAATAAAGAATGTTTGTGCCATAGAGGGTGGACCACGGAACTTGCACACCTGTATAACTTGCAATGTATGCGTTGCACGAAAAAGTTTTGAAAAAGTATTTATTTTTTTTATAGGTGAAAGCGTTTCTGAGATTTGAAGGCCGACTTTGTTTTTTTAAATGGGATACTATATTTTTTATACGAAAATATGGAAAAATGTCGAATCGTGAGTAAAAAAGTATTAGTCTCGATTAGGCCTAAACCTAATGTAGTGCTTTTACAGTGGTTGACTTAAAAACTAACTAAAACTATGTTTCCTTGGCTCTTTTATTGGGTTGTTCGGAAAGTAATTTCGTTTTTTCCCGATAGAGGATTTAATTGTATTTTTTTGCACCCAACTTCACACTTAAGCCGCATAATCATTAAATGTTTTGAGAGCTGATATAGCAAGGTTTGTGTGTGAAAAAGTCCATTTGATTCTAGACAGTAGTTTTTGGTTGGCGCCCTTTTAAATATGGAGAGCAATAAGCAGCATTTCCGTCATATTTTACTTTTTTACTATAGAAAAGGTAAAAATGCTGTTCAAGCCGGAAAGAAATTAACCGATGTGTATGGAGAAGATGCGTTGACGGTACGCCAGTGCCAGAACTGGTTTGCAAAATTTAAATCCGGAAATTTTGATGTCGAAGGTGCACCACGTTCTGGAAGGCCGGTTGAAGCTGATAAAGACAAGATAAAGGTATTAGTTGATACAAACTGACGAATAACAACACGAAAGATGGCGAAAGGTGCTGGACCAGAATGGCCAATATATAATTTAAGAAAATATTTGTTCATTATACGAAAATTGTCTTTCATTTTCACAAAAAAAAACGAAATTACTTTCGGAACAACCCAATATATTATTTTCCGGTAATATTATTTTTCGGGTAAAAGCCCAACCAATTGGAAACGAGGTCTCATCGTATTGGTGCGGCTGAAAACTTGAGACCTGAGTTTTATCAGGAGTCTCTCTCTCTCTCTCTCTCTCTCTCTCACACATGAAGACATTCTCCACCTACATTAATAACCAACGAGTAATTTCACCTTATTTCCTGAAAATCTTCTTCGCGTAATATCAAGTTAGAGATTCAACTTATATCACAGATTTCCGCAGGACAGTGAGATGTTTACGCGACGAATAAAGTGAAATTACTCGTTAGTTATTACGTTTAGAGCTAATGAAGGCCGATACTTTTTTATTCACAATTCGACATTCTTCCATATTTTCATATAAAAAATATAGTATTCCATTTAAGCCTCTATAGCCCGAATTTTGTCTGCTTACCGGAGAAAAAGTTACGATTGATTACAGTTTTCCACTTTGATTTGAAAATTTTTAAACTAATAATTACTATAGATGGGTCGTGACATCACTACACTGATACAGTAATAAAACATAATAGTACAGTGTTAACTAAATAAAATTAATTTTTTAAAATACAGGTATATTACCGTGTGTAGGAATCTTTAAACTAAGCCAAAGGCGGAGCGGTCGGAAATGTATAAAACTACGGTAAAAAGGAAAGCGTGTATACTGTACTGTGTTTCGGCTGTGACTGACTGCAGGCACAATTTTCGCCGACGATGGGAATTTTCCAAATTTTATGACCCACCATCTGGCCTATATCTTACCTGCCTCGACGCAGTCCCGTATCGCACTCGACGCCTAAACAAAATCTCGGTTTACAATAACGAGAGATCGGCTCTCAGTACGACACCTTGTAACTTTCAGGTTACACTGCACCATAGAGGGTTAAAAAAACAAAATCGACCTTCGAATCTCCGAAACGCTTCCATCTACAAAAAAAAAAAAAAAAAATACATAATGTACCCCTTCAAACCATGCAACTTCTGTATACAAAACTTTTTCGTGCAACGCATACTTCGGAACTTATAGAGGTGTGCAAGTTGCGTGGACCACCCTATAATTATAAAATGACCCAACCATTCACTAATTTTTTAAATTATACTATCTTCTTAACACTTTGACGGCCGCACGTTTCGAAAAAGAGTTGCGCTTGTCGCCGGCATATTTTGTGCGATTGCGCGAAGTCACGTGTACGTGAGTTTGACCGTCAAAGTGTTAAGATCCTACCGAACGTTTACTTCAGTAAACTTTTTATTGAAAAGCTACAAGTATCCGATGACTTATGGAGGGGAGTGTACTTCTAACTACTAAAATGGTTTCAACGTAGAGAAGAGTTGCCAGGAACGGTGTATCGCTTAAGATATTTTGCGATATATTTCCTGTTTTATACTAATCTGTAGATGAGATCGAGGTCGAAAGCAACGATTTTACTTTAGACTTAAATTGCACCATAACTGTTGGATTTAGAACAGAAATTTTTATATCTTAATCTTATGCAGCTATCTGACATTATTCAGTCATAATAGTTTCGCTGTATAACAAGTACTAACGAAGTTATGAATAAAAAACAGGAACCAGAGGAAGTGTTACAACTGTCCTATAGTACGAGGCGATTGTAACAATAATTTTTTTAAATCAAATTTTTTTTATTCAAAGACGAGCTAAATACATCTAAATAACGTGTAAGTTAAATATACGTGCTGAAAATTTCATCGAAATAACAAGGTTATCTGATTTCGGTGAAATATTCAGCATGAACATATTTGACATACATCTGTAAAATGGTATTTAAAAAATTTTTGTATTACAAATAGAATAAGATGTAAAAATTGACCTTTACTGTTTTCTTCGCAATTCCTATCAATTGCAATTTTTCAAGTGCCGATTTTCGGTAGATGACATTAGAACAGATCTGAATATGTCGGAATAATTGAAAACAAATGACACGCGTAGATATTCTAAAGAGTGACAGTTCAGGCATCTTTAGACAAAAGTTTGGTCAGGATACATTCATTTTCGTTAGTTTTATACGCTATGTTAAACCAGAGATGGAGAATGGTAACAGAGCAAAATAGATCCGATATAACATAATAGTATATTCTAAAACATAAAATATTACGCGTTGATTACTTATTAATAAAACGAAAGAAACTTTTGGGACGACCTAATACTTTCGCTCCTCATCTCCCCTACAACATAATTTAACCCCTTGCACTCGAAAGATACATTTTTGCGGTACCTATCCCAAGGAACAGAGAACGGATTTTGACGAGTGCTTTCTAAAATATCGCACGAAGCAAAATTACCAAGCTTAAGATTCAATATTAGAGTTTGTATAATGTAAAAATACACGAAAAGTTGAAATAAAATAATTATATTATACGCGATTCGAGTCGCTGCATTAATCCAAGTGGTGAGTGAGAGTCACCTCTCGAGTGCAAAGGGTTAATATTGAAAAATTTTCACGTTTAAGACACTTGGGTATTATTATATATTAAAGTTTTTGTTAAGGACAAATTAATTTGCCTTATAAATATTTTTATAGCACTATATAGAAGGTTTAATTTAACCCTCTATGGGACCGTGTGACTTAAAAGTTACAAACTGATGTATCTGTATTTTAAAAAATTAATTTTCTTTAGTTATCACTGTACTATTAAATTTGATTACTGTATTACTGTAGCGACACCACGATCCATCCACAGTAATTATTAGTTAAAATATTTTTAAATCAAAATGAAAAACTGTAAGCAATCGTAATTTTTTCTCTGATAAGCAGACAAAATTCGGGCTATAGAGGGTTAAGCAACTGGGTTGCCTAAATCGTATCTATCGATTTTCAAATAAGATAGACCGAAGCTCATTTTCTGTTTGACGGTGAAAAAAACAATAGTCAAAATTTTGAACATTGATGATAACAAATTTTTTTAAGCTTAAAAATCTTTCCTTTGATCCGATTCGCCTCGGTCTGCCCTATGTGTAATTAAAAGTATACATCTACATTTAATATATTTATTATAACAAAATTTTGTTGCAATCGTTAATGAAATTGTAATCTGATTATTCAAAATATCGGTTTTATTTTTTCAGTGCGTGCAAATGGCGCACGCGTTAAGGCGCATCTCGTACGCAACCTGTGAACCTCAACACGCTCAATTCAGCTTCCTCGCCCGAGAACCTAGAGCGCACTTCAGCATACAATATTGCCACTCTTTTATCACCGAATCTGCAGAACAGGTTAGTGCATTCCATTTCCTAGCTTTCTATGTAACACAAGGACGCGCTTGCAGATCTACATAAAACTTCTTTTTAACCATTTCGCGTTTGTAAAAAATATCTCAATCTTATTTATTTGTACCGGAAAAGGGAATATAAGCATATTAAATTTAACGAGTACTATAAATTATAATAGTAACGTCTTCTAAAAAAGTAAAAAGAACGCTGAATATTTTTATAACATTCATCTTGATGAAATATAAATCATTTTCCTAATTTTCTAACAAATAATCTCAAACCGGTTCATCTCATACAATTTTTCTTTTTTTTTGTTAAATCACCCATAAAAAGTTATATTAACACTTTGCATATGGGTCACGAGATATCTCGTATATATCAAGCCGAACTTTGTGGCCGGCTTACGAGATATCGCGTTTTAATGTCTTTTCAATTTAATTGAAAACTCAAGGAATTAAAAATAGATTTTCTTGTTACGTTACTAGGGCAATGAAACCCTGCGTGTTTTATAACAATTGGTTAGTGAAATAAATGAATGTTATAATTCCGAGAAGGTAGAAAACAATCGGTCAGTATAACCATTGGATCGGTAGGTCTGTGTCGATCGTGCATCGTACCTTATAAAGTGTGTTTATCGTTGTACAATATTTTATTATTTGAAAGTTGGCGTTTTAATTTGTTAGGAAACAGTTTTTTATTTATTTTACGAAAAAGACCCTGATTCTAAAAAAGTAGCAAAATGTCTCAAATAAATAATGAAAATGAAAGTCAAAATGAATTATTGTTTATTTATTCGTTTTCAGACGGAAATGAACATAGTGACGATAGCAACATTCTTGAATTAAGTGATGTTGTTCCGCATATGTGCATTGTATAAATTTTTTGCGTACCGCTCAAAAATGTGCGGCCTCTGGAAGCGCGTTGAGCGAGCAGAGTGCCGTACTCAATGTGTTAACACTTAGCCAACCGCGCTTGCCACAACTAACTGTACGCTTTCCACAGCGCATTTTTCGCAAGTAACACACACCAATCTTCGCTACTTAAAAGATACAAAGAACATATAAATGTGTTTTTAACACATTGA
This sequence comes from Ctenoplectra terminalis, assembly GCA_019453375.1. NCBI lineage: Eukaryota > Metazoa > Arthropoda > Insecta > Hymenoptera > Apidae > Ctenoplectra > Ctenoplectra terminalis. Next base: position 150,843 of record SMSQ01026004.1, read on the forward strand.
GCGCCGGCGGCATATCCAAACGCCAGCCTCATTAGCTTGCTTCTGATCAATGAGTAGCTAAAGAAAATATTTAAAATTTTATACATTTTCGTAAAATAGTATATTTTTATTGCATATTCGTCATATACAATATAACGGAAACGAAAAATAGAAACAAAATCGTAATTTTTAACTTATAATTATAGAAAAAAATGCAGTTTTTTTATTTCATGGTGGATTATTAAATATATATATATATATAGTAAAAAGAGAAAACAAAAATATTAATATTTAAGGCATGTATGGTATTTTTCACACATAAAGCTACTCTCAAGCGATAGACTCAGAAACTCGCATTATTCCAGGGCCGGTGCTCAATTTGTTAATATATAAATTATATTTAATGGTAATGATCCAGTATTACATAGTTTGTGTAAAACATTAAATTAAAAATAATAGAATATTTTTTTCATTTTTCTAAAACCTAAAACTAAAGATAAATTATATAATATGAGCATGAAATTAGGAATAAATAATAGATTTAGTATTTTTTAAAAGTGTAATAACGTTGGAATTATGTTTTGCGTAATGGTACATTACAAAACTGGCAAATATAACGCAAATATCCATTTTCTTTTTTTTTTTTCATCAATGACAATCAATACTATTAAATAACAAAAGAGAAATGATGAACACAATTTTAGGCAACGCGTTGATTAGGAAAATATGAAAGATCTCCCTATTTCAAAACGGAGAGATCTCCCCATTCGATTGGCTAAGTGTTAACATTTTTGCGACGGACGATAGCTACACAAAAAGCTTAGTTAAATGCCGCATATAATTTCCAAAACATTGTAATTTAGTACGGCAAGATTCTGTTATTCGTAGTTTAACGGAACTGTTAAAGAAAAACTGAAAATTCATTTGGGATAAGAAACAAAAACAAAGTTTCTTGGAATTACGTAAAGCATTATGTCGAAGTCCTATTTTTCAATATCCAAATTTTCATAAGTCTTTTACCTTGACAATAGATGCCTCAGACTAAGCAATAGGTGCCATACTCAGTCAAGAATTCAATGGTCATCATTTGCCGATAGCATATTTGTCTAGAACTTTAACGAAACCGGAACAAAATTATTTAACTACTGAAAAAATTGCTGTTCGAAACGTAACAGTATGTATGTGAATATAAGAAGTATTGCTTCTTAGTATGATACTTACAGTCATTTGTTATTCAAAATTTGTTTAAGTTAAATGTTACAAATGCACCTTGAAAAATACATTTTTTTTTTAAAGAATATGGTGAATTTACACGTACATAAAATTTACATCAACTTATAGTAACATTTGTACATATTTATTTCGCATAACAATTGTCTAGTGTTTATTAATAATTTGAAATATAAAATATATTACTAAATGACAACATAATAACTATGTTTTATTTTAAATACCTATTACATATATTTATATAGCTTTTTGCATCTAAATGCAATGCATCTAAATAAAATTTAGGCCTTAATTTAATATTTCAGTATATTCAGCAATATTACTGCTTGAATATTATTGTTTACTTGTTTATTCACTGTTCACTGTTCACCTGTTTTCATACTTCTACCAATCGGTCGAGTTTACTCTATATCGTATTTCTTCTTTTGGCAGAATTTTTTTCCTGTTGCATTGTTTGCGTTGTCGGCAATTTTTCAGGAATTTATTACAATTTTCAATTTGGAGAGAGATTTTAAACAGAAAAAGCTACAATAAAATGGGGCAATTTACAAGGGAACATTGGAAACTGATACACGCCGATTTTGACGAAACTTTGCATAAATGTTCTTTAGACCTTTGAAACAATATATCCGTAGTTCATTGCTGCCTGTTTTTTATTTTAAAAAAGAAATCAACCCTTTTGTCCGATTTCACCCTTCTATATAGGTGTTTATAAATCGTAAACAGCAAAAAATGATTGAAACAAAAGTTATTCTGTTTCTTGCGGTCTATAAGTTTGTGCGAGAAATTTTCCGAAAAAATAATTTTTTTATGTCAATTGAGTCTCCCTCCACTTATTTTGGAAAATTTCTCGCGCGAATTTATAGACCATAAGAAACGGTATAACTTTTGTTTCAATCATTTTTTATTATATTTTGTGGTTTGCGATTTATAAATACTTATATAGAAGGGTGAAATCGGATAAAAGGTTGAACGTGTTAAATAAATAAAATTTGAGAATTGAAAGCTGGTTGCCTTCTGGTGCGATATGTAAGCCTTATGGCTAGGAGTGGCGGCAATTTTGAAATAACGTAGATCTACCCGGCCCGCATTCAGCTAAAGACTTTGAAATGACGTAGGTCTACGTCTTTAGCCGCAAAAGTGTTAAAATAAAGCACAGAATAAGCGGTGAGACTTGTAAAGTATTTTATTTAAAAAATTTGGGAGAACTCGAAAATATCGGAAATCCGATAATCGAGACGGGTCGGATAAAAAACCTAATTTTTCTATATATTTTTATTGTTCCGAAATGTGATTCAGATTCCCGAAATCCACCGGAATCCTGATATTTTCAAATTTGAAATACTTTTAAGATCCGATCCGATGTTGAAAAAAAATGTTCGACCCTGTTCGGCTCGACATTTTCTACTTTATTGATATTTAAAAGTGAAAGCAGGTCACGATTCACCTTGAGAGCAGAGGCTCGGCAAACATGAACGTAAAAGATACCGATTCAGGATGATTCAAAGAAACAATCAATACGACCCAAGCACTCATTTAAAATTGCGCAACTTTGAACCCTCGTTTTGATTCATAAATGCGTATTCTAGCAAGGAAAATGAAAATCTGGATTTTATTCGTATAGAACAATATTATTAACATTTTTGAAAATAACCACTTGTATACTTCTCACGAGTTTCAAATTATATAAATCATACGTTATACATTAACATTGTTTAACATCGTTTAAAATTGTTTATGCAAGAAAATTCTGTGACATATACAGGGTGTCAGAAAAG
>SMSQ01026004.1:174939-209505 GCA_019453375.1 Ctenoplectra terminalis
TGTAACTGTATAAAAATAGAAGATTGTTTCCAGATACAAAATGAATAAAATTAATAGAATAAATCACATGAAAATTCATGTTATAATCTTAGATACTTTTTTTATGTGTTTGCTTGCACGTTTTATTTTATGAATGTGAGGTATCTGTGCCACCTAGTGGATCGAATTTTTGTTTCGTGTGTAATTTTTGACTTTTAAGGAAGTAGAACTGTGTATTAATCTCCCACTAATATAATTAATATTAAATCAACCATTGGAGTTTTCTTTTCTATACCTGACGTGATTTGTTTCTTTCCATCTACACTTTTGATGTAGACACAATAAAAATTGCAAATATATATAAAAATATACATCGAAATGACTGTTTGAATCGTATTAAATCAATATAAACCGTGTGAAAAGAAAACGAAATTTTTTTCTAAGAGGTGTTAAATCAAAATCGTGTAAAAACAAAATTGGATGTGTTAATATTTTGTAGGTTCACTATTGATATTAATAACGGACTCTAATCTTCTTAGCATTAACAGAATTAGAAGTTTAATATTATACTATTTAGTATTATATTGTTATATTATTATTACTATATTATATTATTATTATTATTATATTATATTATATTATATTATTATTATATTATATTATATTATATTATTATTATATTATAATATTTCAACATTTAGTGCAATTTCCTCCCAGACCTATCTTGAATAAGTTTTTAAGGATTTCTCATCCGTACAGTATTTTTTTATTAAATCGTTAAATGCAGCCCGAATGTATTCAATCCGATCTAAATTCGGCGTTTGGAGTGGCGTGCGTAATTGATATGGTACATCACGATAAAAATTTGATAGGTCAGATGTACACAGTAAATACTAAATGTTTAGAATTTATTAGGAAGAAGCAAAACAAATTTAATAGAATAAAAATCTACCACTCTAGAATCACACACTCTCATCTCACTACGAAGACAAATTCTGCAATATATGACCACTGTAATATACTAAAATAATATTCATGTCGCTCTTTAAAAGACATCGTCAATTATTACCAAGCATTGGGTACTACTTAACAGTTTTTAAAAGATATCGGTTTGTATCATAACGGTATTTAAATTTAACTTACTATCAATTCCTAGCAGCTGTCGCTAATAACCATATGCAGCTGATGCAATATTAATTCATAGTAAAAAGAAAAAAAACATTCGATGTGCGTACCTAGATTTTTATGAATTATACTTAAAAGTATTTAGCTATTTGAAAAGATTAATTCTAAAAATATAAACAGAATAAACTCATTTACAAAGTTCGAAGATATCTAATCAATGGTGGATGTATTCTTTACTGCACAATGAAAAAATTAAAAGACGATTGTAATATTGAGTCAAAGACTCTTGTGAATTACTATTATATTACTCGATATATTATTTAATATTAATTATTATTATTATTTAATATTACTTATTATTATTTAATATTAATTAATATTAAGTAATATTAAATAATATTAATATTCTAATAAGAAAAACCATTATTTAAAAGAAAAGAAAAATTATTTATTCGAAAAAAAATCCATACTCTTCCTAACAGAAAAGTAATGCCTATAGTTACTCTATTCCAATAATTTTATATTACAAAATTCCATAAAATAATAACTTCTATAATTAGTATATGGCTAAAACACATTAAAAAAAAATATCAGAAAAAAAATTATCGAGAAATGGGAATGCAAATTGTCCATCATCAATTCCACAAGAACACATAAACTAACAGAACAGGATTCCAACCTTCTTATCAAGCTACCATACAATAAAAGGGATAAGATCAAGCTATTCAGACTGATAACCGGACACACAAGATTAACCCACAAACACTTATTGCAAAAAGAAGCACCTCCATAGTGCAAATTCTGCGATCTTCCATTCACAGTCCAACATATAATACTTAATTTTAGAAAATATGATCAACAACGCATCAGAGCCAAAATCCCCAAGAACCTTAAGGGGGTATTCTGGAAATTCGATTTCAAAAAATTCTTCCCTTAACACTAAAGCTACCAAAGCAGTCAAATGACCGGTTCGCAATTTCTTATCCAAATTTTATAAATTATTAACGGTGCGCTTTTGAGCATTTTTCTGTGATTTTCTATGATTTTCTTTGATTTTCTGTAAAATATATGGTTACAGATTTGTTTCTGGTGCATTATGTATTTTTCCAAGTATCTATTATCGTAATTTCTTTGATACAAATAGGTATAATTTAATCGCCTGTAGGTTTAGTGTTCAGGAAGTATTCAGGTCAGAACAAAGCAGAGACAGACTACTGAAATTCATAAAAATGACAAACACGTGGTATGAGATCTAGAGATGTACCCAGTCGTCGCTAATGACCTAGCTGTCGATGCGACTTTGAATAATAAAAGAATAAGAAGAATAACTTCTATGTGGTATACAAATAAAACATGAAATTATTTCCCTCGCAAACGAAAATTTTCCTTTTCAAATACCAACTAGACACTCCCTCTTAGACTTGACGTCGCAGAATCACGCAATAAACATCAACTATCCAACAGACACCAAATTATACTTAGAAATTTAACCACCAGTCGAAAGAGTCGCTAATGACTGAGTAGTCGATGCGACGTTAAGCTCGGGAAAAAAATTTTTCCTTTCATCGCTCGCATCGATAAAAATTCAGTTTGCAAGTGTTCAGCGTCTTTTGTACCCCACGCGTGAAAACTGCCATTAGAAATACGATCAATTCACGCAAGAGGACACGGAATAATCAGTAACGAAAGAGCTGTTAACACGTGGAGACGAATCTGTCGCTTTATTGATTTTCGAAGGCACGTAATGACGCGAGAACCATAAGAGAGGATTACGCTGTAATGAATTGGGCTTGCTAATTGGGCTGTAAGGAATCAATATACGAGACACGAGTTTCTCGGCCACGCAATGAAGGAAGTACGAAGAGTCGGAAGACCTGTTATACCGCGAGGGATTGGACTGCAATCGTCCGGTCGTTGACACGTCTCTGTAACTTGTGCAAAAATCTCACCAGTGGTACGACTGTTCTCTCCGAGAACCAGGAACAGCTTTAAGGAAGTCTGATCGCCGATGAGCGACCAGGACACGGTTCTCCTGTGTGGACAGCTTCTATGTATCGGAACGATCCTTCTGTGTATCAGCGTCCGCTTATCCTCTATACGTGCTTATCAGATTACCAAGGACCCGATCTCACGGCAGATGACGCTGCCTTGGCTCAATTAATTTAATCTGCCTCTTAATGGCGAAACGGGAAATCGACACGATATGGTCAGTTAATTATTCGAACATTGGTTTCGTATTTCGGAAATTATTTATTAATCCTCGTCCGTAATTTGTGTCAATTCTATGCATTTTTCTCTCAGAAAGCGGACGTTGCGGTAAATGTGAAAAGCATTAAATTAGACCGAAGCGAATCGGATTAAAATAAGAGTTCTGTCAAACGAAAGATTTTTTAATTTATGAAAATTTTTTCTTATTAATTTTCAAATTAAATAGGTATTAATTACGAAGTTGTAATAAGAAGTTAGCTTCCTTTTTGACTATTATTTTTTTTACTCTTAAAAGAAAATTATTCGATTTGTCTCGGTCCACCCTATGTCTTGCATACTGTTTAATTATTTGAGAACAATACGAATAATCTTATGCCTGAATATGTAAAAATTTCATTTTTTGAATTTTTGATAAAAGAATTTTATAATAAAAAGTTAGCTTTCTCAATTTTGACTATTATTTATTCACTGTCAAAAGAAAATGATCCGATTCGCCTCGGTCTACCTTATGTTTTGCATATTGTTTAATTATTTGAGAACAGTGAGAATAATCTTATGCCTGAATGTATACAAATTTTATTTCGTTTATTTTTGATAAAAGAATTTTATAATACAAAGTTAGCTTCCTAAATTTTGACTATTATTCTTTTACTCTTAAAAGAAAATGATCCGATTCGCCACGGTCCTCACCCTATGTCTTGCATATCGTTTAGTTATTTGAGAACAATGAGAATAATCTTATGCCTGAATATATAAAAATTTCATTTTTTTTTATTTTTCATAAAAGAATTTGCAGCTTTAACAATTTATCTTTGCAGTATATTGATCGTTTACCAGTATGTTAATTTCATACCAAGGGACAAATTAAGATGGGAAAATGAAGAAGGCTTAATATGAAGCTTTATTGCTATAATTATATAATTTCCATAATCACATAATAAGAAAAAAGTAATAAAACAGTCATTTCCATTCTTAAAGCAGTGAACATTTTTTAATTAATCTATCTGCACAATAATAAAAATATTATATATATATAATATTAAATATAAAATTATTTATATAGTATATAATATTATATATTAATAATATAATAATATAAATATATATATAATTATATTATATATATATTTGTAAATGTTAAATTGCATATTAATCTAACATAGTTAAAACGTTCTTATTAGTTGAAACTAACAGAACTTTTACACTCATCTAATAGTATTATTAGACTGCAGATTTTTATGCTTTTATAGAAAAATTAAAGGTGCAAAATTTCACAGAATGCATGTAATATGAAAAAATATATAAGCTATCCAAATTATAGTGCTTTTTATCATACCTGATAGGTGAAATAATTTTCTCTTCTACTTTTTTCACCACATTCTCAAAAATATGAATTTGCATAAAAATCCGTAGTCTATTCACATCCTTAATTTAAGGAAACTGGACAGTGTTTAATTACTGAACTCGTTACATCCCCATTTATTCTGCACTGTTCCCTAATTTGTTCATTATTTTATCACTATAACTACCAAAGCAGTCAAAATGCTTTATTTTTTAGGATTTTTCATTATTTTTCATGATTTTCTGTAAAAATATGGATGAAGATTGTTATGTATTTTATCAAAAAACTATCACTTTTATTTCTCCGGTACAAATTTGCACAAAAATGTGCAATCTAATTCTTACAAATGATTAAACTGTAGTAATAAAATTGACTAATTATTTCAAACCTACTAAGACGGTATTAATATGTCATGCGCTAAATTCCAAATACAATTTACCTAATGAAGATACGTAAAGTTATAGAAAGAGAGCACTTGAGAGAAGCTATTTGTATACACAGACGGTGAAATGATAGTAAATCAACTCCTTTAATTACTGACTTCGAAGCTGCAGGTGCATTTGATCCAGCCCAAAGGGTTTCGTACTGTACACGTGTTTCGGAATCGTTTAAGGTAATTGGACGGTAATACAGTGCTATCCAAGATTTCCTTGTGAGTGATACGGTCTTCCACTACGTCATTTTCGTCGTCTGTGCACATGAGCCAATGAAAGGAAATCCATATATCTCGCGCACTTCAAATTATTTCAGAAATTATGGCACGAAACATTTTTTCAAACAAAATGTAACTTAAAATATTATTTCATCTGACAGCGAAATGATGCAACAATTCAGAGAAAAATCATTCGCTTCTTTAAATAAACCAGTGTTTCCTAACAATTTTGAAGTTTCACGAGATAAAGTGTCCTTAACTCCTTGACCTAAAATGTCGAGTGCAACTCGTCATGGTAATTTCAGGGCGAGATGAATAATGACGAGTTCCATTCGTCGTGACAATCGAATTACATTGTATTGCGGTTAAATTGCATAAATTTCTTTATCTTGCAATAAGAGAACTTGTTTTATTTTCAAACACTTCTTATAGCAACGTGTGAAAAAAAATTTAATCGAATCCAGATGGAAAATAATTTTAATTAAATCGTACGTCGAAGGGTTAAAATTTATTTGATAAGAAAAATGGTATTCAAAATTTTCAAAATAATAAATTAAGAGACGTGAAGTGTTAGCACACATTTTTGTTTTATATTTATGTTCAATTTATTATATCTTCTATTTTATATAAATAAATTTCCTGTCGTATAAGGGTTCCACGGCATCCTCTTTGCGAGTGAAGACAGTTTGAACCGCAAAGATGGGAATGTAGGATCAATCCAGAGACTACCTAACCTCCAAGAAATATATACAGAGCACCTTCAAGTACCTAATGCAGTGGAATCTGTACTATAAAACTTAAACCCTGTCGCTAATGACCCGGTAGTCAATGCGACGTTAAACTAGAAGTACCAACGATTAAAGCATATTTTTTTGTACCAACAAAATCAAAGTGAAAGGTATATGAAACAATATGCACACAAGGATGACAGACCGTTATCTATATTTCTAACGGAAAATTTCGGAAAATTTCGGAAAATTTACAAAAATGTACCACGGTGAAATTATACAATGCTTTATAACAAATTATGTGTATAGTGGTTTGATTAAATTACTAATAACTTTATTATTATTAAATTATTACTTTATTATTTTTAAATTACCAATAACTTCATTTAAAAATTAAAAATAACTAATAGCAAATTTTAAAACCATTGGAATAAACTGAAATATAATTATTTCAAAATAACTTTTAGCCGAATAAGGTGATATGTTATTTAAATAATACTTTTTGAAATATGTTATTTAAATAATACTTTTAGAAACATGGTATTTAAATAATACTTTCAGAAATATGGTATTTAAATAACACTTTTAGAAATATGTTATTTAAATAGTACTTTTAGAAATATGTTATTTAAATAATACTTTTACAAATACGTCATTTAAACAATTCCCAGCCCTTTGCACTCGAAGACTTTTTTAAGTTTCAAAGGGCTATTGCGAAAACTTGAAGTGTTCTTTTGGAAAGAAAAAAGAAAATTATAAATGTTTACGATTTCTTATATATTTGGTTAATTTACTTTCATTTTAAGATAAAAGAAGTGTTTGAAATGATGAAAATATAGAATCTAATTAAAAATATAATCTCTGAAGAAAATTATGCATGTCGCCGTAGCAACGCCAGTCGAGTGCAAAGAGTTAATAGAAGTGAATCAAATTCTCGGTATGAAATTCAATTAATCGGAAGTTTATCATCAAGAATAAGACGTACTCGATCGTTTGGTCCCACGAATCCGAGTACTACCGGATTCCTATTATTGACTTCGATACCGGAAGTGTGTCGAATAGTGCCAGAGGACTTTGTATCCGATGCGCGTATTTAGGAGTATTTTGGGTAATTGAGCGACTAATAGATCGACGAAAGTGCCTGCTCACTAGGGATCTGGTCCGAGGTATTGTACGTGACCGATCCACTCTGCTTCTAGCGAACAACCGCCGCGGGTTTCAGATGGAAACTAGAACTTCTGTCCTCGCTTAAAGCTGATGTGTCGTTTAGTCTATACTCGAGCAACTTCCACAGTTTTCTTTTATCGAGAAACATTTAATTTGAGCTTATTTCAATTTTTATTGTTTATTTATCATCTAAAGACGAAACAAGTTTTGAGAAATGTATTCCCCAATACATTCTATAGATATACATTTTGTTTTTATAATCTTATGCTTGGATGTACAAAAACTTCATTTTTAAAGTTTTTTAAATTTTTTAGAAGAATTTTGATAATAAAAAGTTAGCTTTCTAAATTTTTACTATTATTTTTTCACTGTTAAAAGAAAATGATCCGATTCGCATATCGTTTTGCATCGTCGCGTTCGTGCATTAATACTACAATATTCATTTTCGTTTTTGTAAGTTGATTTTTTTTTTTCTTTTTGTCAAATATTAAAACAGTGAAAGGAAAGCTTTTCGACGAATCGAAATTGTAATGTGAAATTCATAAAATATAACTTTTACGTTTTCTAATATATTTTTCATTCAATATCATACTGTTTTATTATATTTTTTTACTTTTTTAAAACATAAGTAAATTATTTCTTAAAACAATTCAAGTGTTTCGAAACTTCTTGGCGGTAATGTATTTATCAATAACGCAAGGAAAAATAAATTAAACAGAACTCAATACAAAAGTCAAATACGACACGCTGTCCACAAATAGACTGAAACTATTTTCGTTATCTTCGTTACCATACAATGAAAAATAACTTTACCAAAGAAAATGAACATATTGATTGAAAATAAAATAAAATTAACATTGCTGAAAGAACAAATTACAACGATCTAAAACAACAAAATATAAATTATAAAAAAATTAAGAGAAGTTTTTCCAAAACAGTTTTTTCGAAACAACAAAATATAAATTATAGAAAAATTAAGAGAAGGTTTGCCAAAATTTAGAATAATTCAAAATTCTGTTTTAAGGAAGAAGAACAATAGCAGCTTCAAAAACACGGTCACTAATCTCGTGGCTTACAATTAACCTTTTTCTCTTGGAAAGCGTTCTAACTTCCTTCCTCCTATCTCGTATCTTATCCGCCTTTTTAAAATTCAAATTAATACAGCGACCGCTTTTTAAAATTCTACATAAAGCATGTGAAATATTACTCGAAATATCCTCAACGGTTTCGAGTCGTTTTTAACGCTGTAATAACAAACGATTAATCTTAATTTTCAATTATACACGGCAAAAAGGTATTCACGGTATTAGCATAAAATTGCGCTCGGCGAATGGCCGATTTTCGGAAACTTTTCACCGCAAGCAAATATTCTTGTTCGGGGAACACATCGATACGGGTTTATTCGCCATTATTTGCTGAAGAGGAAACAGCGAATCATTATTCCCAGTACCACTGTTTAATTACACCTGGTCGCTGGGTGATCTTTGAACGTTCCACGGGCGGAACAAAAATTCGTGTACCCAAAATGAAAGGGTCAACGATAATTCAGCGGTGTACAATGTGTTTAAAGCGATCAGCCAGCTACGAAATTCGCGCATAATATGCGCCCTACCTAGCAGGTAGGAGGTACGTGGAATGAATTATGTATACTAACTTGAATAATATAATTCAAATAACCGGGTATCGATACGTCCAAATTACCCGCTAGAGTTATGCGTAATTTAGCATTAACCAACGATTATTGACACCGGTCAGAATTTAATTTTTGCTCTCACTCGTTTAAATAACTATCTAATAATTCTGCTATAATGGTGCGCGTTAAAATAACATTTAAATTTTTCATTACGTTTGAAATAGTGTTCGTTATTTCACGGACGAGAGCTGAATGGTGTAATTGTAGTAAGCTGTACATTTGCCTTTTTAATAGCTATAATAATAAATTCTGTAGAAATTTATGTAAATTAGATTTTCTTAAAAAATGATTTCTATACAGTTTTAATTTTATTGTTTTATTTTGCTTATAAAATATACTACGAGAGAAAATTAGTTGATACGTTGTTTTTTCTTAAAGTTTCCACATAAATCACAAATGTTGCCATGCTTAGAGCATCCATCATGAAACAACATCCACATCTTACACATTTAACTCGATCCTCGTTTGCAGAGGTTTCGAAATACTTTTTTTAGTTTTAGTTTCTAGTATACGGTTTTACGACAATTGTCAGTACGAGAATAATAATAAGCCAAGTTAGCTGTTTTATTTTGAGATATTAACACTAAACCTACCAAAGCGGTCAAATGACCGTTTCGTAATTTCTTGTCCAAATTTTGTAAATTATTAACGGTGCACTTTTGAATATTTTTTTGTGATTTTCCGTTAAATATATGATTAAAGATTTGTTTCTCTAGCGTTGTGTATTTTTCCAAGTATCTATTATTGTAATTTCTTTGATACAAGCAGGTTTAGTTTAATCGTCGGTAGGTTTAGTGTTAATACTAGTCGGTCTCTCCTGGTGGTTGAACTATGCCGGATTTACCCTAATTTTGTATATTTTTGTGGTCAGTAATAACTGTCACTAATACGTGACTTTAATAAATAAATAACTCCGAACTGAAAGAAGCAGATCAGATTCAGAAACAGTTCGAATGTTAATATTCTCGAACAAGAATCTTGATTGGATATTTTTGTATATTGATATGTTTTTGTTTGTGTTTCGTTTAACTACAGTCAATAAAGATCTGTGCTAAAATTTTGTCAGGACTTCAGTCCTTAATACAAAATATTACTCTTTATAAAACAACATCAGTACTTCAAATTTTGAGAGTTTCAAAATCTTGCAAAACTTCGGATTCGAGTTTTCAAAATTAAAAAATTAGATTCCAACCCACTTCTACTTAAACATTTTTCTATCTACTGCTTCTTAAATTGTCATAATAGAATATACAGTACACTTCAAAAGTGTCCGGATTTACAGAATGTAATTCATGATTTGGTTATTTAATTATTATTGTTACAGCTATGTGCAGCAGAATATTACAATAGGATAAAAATTGGATTATAATTGAATATTGTGAATAAATTACTGAGCTAATATGCAATAAAAATTACATTAAAGTCTATAAATGTTAAACCTTATGGAACACTGTTTTATTATTTCAAAATTAATATAAATTCTTTATATTTGGGTTATTTAATCACTAAGCTATGGATTAAATAATGACGTTCTTCTACCATGATTAATTTAAGCAGTATCCTTTTACAAATCGTGTATTTAATTTTAATACACTATTTGCAAATTTTTATCAACACTTGGCTTGCGGGTATACTTCGCCGCCAACTTACGCATGCATTTCTTAACAAAACTTTTTTTTATTTTACACTCAAACCTATGCTCTATGATTATTTAAAAAAAAAAAAAACACCATACATACTTACAATGTCCATCGTATTTATACGATACCGGTTTTTCAGCACAAATCTTTTCTATTAACACTAGATTTACGGAACCCGTCAGTTTGACGTAGTTCAAATTTCGTGCTCAAGTTTAACTATCATGCGTGCGAAAAATATAAACTGAAAATGAAATTTATATAGAAAAATGGACTAAATAAATTTCTGCTTATAGAAATCTATTAATTTGAAGTAAACCGAACTAATGATATTACAAAAAATTTGTATTTCAATGTACCCATCAAAATGATCCAATCAATGTCCGTAAACCTAATGTTAAATACGTACTTTTACGTGACCCGCGCTCCAGTGACAGATTGGAAAAAACGTAAAAGCACGTTTCCCGCGTGCAATGTGTTAATATATAATTTCAATTTACAATCTGTCGATTCCTCGAAAAGGTAATAAATATTACTTTCGGTCATTAAATTGTCATTAATTTACATGTTTTAGTAACATTTATGTATAATCGCTAGAAATTGATCAAGTTGACAAATTTATCAGTGTCCGAATACTTATGAACAGTAGTGTACATAATAAAAGTAATTCACCATATTTCTGAGCTAGGGACTTACCAGTTATATTTAACGTACATACGCGAATTAACGAGATTCCTTTTATTCCGCGAATAATGCAATTGCATCGAATGCCATGAAATTAGACGATACCACAGAGATTCATCACTGCAATTAATGACAGCTCAATATTGAGATTCCATGAAACCACAGAATGCTTATCAGTAATGTCCCAGCAACCTCAGGATTGTGTGTCCCCTAATTTCAGTCCCGTGGAATTCAGATATGGCGAGATGAAGCCTTTGCAGTATTTGGAAGAGTGTTACACGAACTTAACAACCATTTTTCTTCGATAAAATTGTGGCTAACGATCGATAACAAAGATTTTATACAATCTATATAAATATTTGAATTTCTTATGCACGGAATATAACATTAAAGTTTAGGTATAATTTGATAACTGAATTTATCACTCGATAAATTAAAACTTAAAACTTTAAGAAGCAAATATAAAAAACACAACAATAAATGATATATATTTAAAAAAAAATGGAAACATTTACCGTTTAATATATTTTTATTTTATTTATTTATTATAGTCGCATCCACCTTATGGTTATTAGCGACTATAAAAAAATACAATATTACGTGGTTAGTAGTTATACGATAAAGCTACAATAAAAGTAATATATTAATATACAAATGGCGACACGAGAAAATAAATAGAAATAGGGAAAACAAGAAGAATTTAAACTTCAACAATCCTGGGAAAATGAGATAGATATAGAAATACGCTATCATAATAAATGAAGAATCTCCCCAAAAATAATATAACTATCACAAATTTTGACATTAAACGACAGAGAGTATTAAACATACTCACAAGAGACATCACCCAAATGACATCGCCGCCCTTAGGTCTTCCGTGCGAGGATTATCATATAACGTTTTAATTTTCCCAACCCAAGAAATATGTGTAATACAAGTTAATTAACAAAATATTACGCATAAAAACCAATCATGTACGCAGAAAGAGCCGTCCGTTACCAATCGTGGGTATAACTTCAAACGAAATAATATATATTTATAAGGGTGAAACTAAAAATTCCAATTTATCCGTATTTTTTGTTTATACTTATAGTTTGCGTGTACAAATTTTTATGAAAATACTTCAAAGCTTTATAAAAGAAATTTGCAAATTAATGATAATTTGTAAAAAATTGTATAAACAAACGAATTTTTTGAAAATTTGTTTTTATCGTATAATTGGCCTTTCAAAACCACGCAATTTTCATTTTGAATTTTTTCTCTACGCCAAATAGTTTTCGAGATATTCCCAAAAATGTGCTTTTCCACTCAACTTTGGGGGCTGTTTTCACCCCTTCAACATAGATGATTGCGGATAAAAAAAAATACGTATCAAATATTTTTTCGAGTTCTATACATATCAAAATTTCATTAAAATCGGCGTGTGTCATTTGGGTGATGTTCCTTGTCAGAATAAGCCACACGAAATTACACATTCACACGTATTCTTTAAATCGGATCTGCCAATTTGTAACAAATTAATTGTCAAATAATTGTAAAGCACATCCTTTTAACCCTCTATGGTGCCGTGTGACTTAAAAGTTACAAACCGATGTATCTATATTTTAAAAAATTAATTTTGTTTAGTTATCACTGCACTATTACATTTGATTACTGTATTACTGTATAATGATACCACGATCCATTTATAGTAATTATTAATTCAAAAATTTTCAAATCAAAGTGAAAAACTGTAATCGATCGTAATTTTTTCTCCAATAAGCAGACAAAATTCGGGCTATAGAGGGTTAAACTTCCCTAAGTATCCCGAGTCCCGTTCCAATTTCTAAATTAACACTAAAACTACCAAAATTAAAGTATACCTATTTGTATCAAAGAAATTATAATAATTCATATTTTACAGAAAATGACGGAAGATACTGAGAAACGCATCCTTAAAAATTTATAAAATTTCCATGAAAAATTACGAACCGGTCATTCGAGAATTTTGTTAGTTTTGATGTTAAAGAAACCTTGTATGAAAATCTTAACGATCAACGATAAATACCAAGAGTATTTTTCTCTTTAAGCGATTCAGAGCTTCGCAACAAAACTTAATTCTGCGCAGCATTATATTTTCAACCCATAGCATCGCTAATAATATCCCTAACGATTACTATACACGGTAAATGGGACGTTAAAATTCTTAAATAAAAAGAAAAAGCAGAAAAATTAAAACGTTTAAAAGTAGAACTCGTTTATAAGTGCTTCGAGGTATAAAAGTATTTTAAACAGTTGATCGTTTTTGTCGAAATTAATTTTAACAAAAAAAAAAAAATACAATCTGGGCTTTTTCCTCAAAGCTGTTCTCGTTGCTTCACAAAATGCGTCAAACCATATAATTTACTAGAGCTCTATCGGGCCATTTACATATTGTGCGGCAGCTAAACGCTAAGAAAGCATACTTTCGTTCACTTGAAAAGTGACCCGTAAGCTCGAGTATGCATACATACGTATGTATATACGCCCATTGACTTCCCATGTGTATCAATTATTCAGTTGAGTGTATCCTTGAATAATTCATCGACGTTTTAGTTATAAGTTCGGTTCAAGTGGCGTTCGTAACCCGTTTACCTTCGTCCGCAAATGTGAGTTCCGAACCCTGTCACTCGTTCCCGGAAAATGGAACTCCTGTTTCACCTGTTCTTTCATTATTTTCGATACTTGTACGTTGAATGTTGATCGACAAAAATTCTGCGTAAACGAAATCGCAGGGACATATTTATTTTCTTCGATATACGTACATGGAAATTCTGAACGTTTGGTATTTAACTTCGAGTTGTAAAAATTAACGAGTTTATCGAAATATTAACATAAATACTGCTATTGAATTATTTATTGAATCGATAATTTAATCCGGTATTGATTTAGAGAATAAGCATGATTTATACTTTTGCTGTTGTAAAAATTAACGAGTTTATCCAAATATTAACATAAATACTGCTATTTATTCTTTACACGTTCGAGCCATTTTAGCACAGTCCCTGGCCATCGAATTAGGACCACGTACGAAAATTTCACGTTTATGGCTATAGCGTTATGCCATATATGGAAAACTGTCTTTGGTCGTTCAAATTATTACTAAATTCGTTGATAACCATGTATATGTTACAGTGAAACACCGAAATCTGGGGAATGTCGACTTTCACCGGTGAATGTCAACATTCGCATAGTCGCTTGGTGTATGTCCGAAATGTTTGCTAAATACCCTTATTTCTGACTTACGCCGGTAAATGTTGACATTCACCGTGCACTAATGGTGAATGTTGAACATGTTGGAGATTTGTATTTTACACAAACCGAATTTAGGGTTCGGGTTAGGTAAATCCCGCAATTAATGCATTTAACTTTTCAAGAAAAAGATCACGATTTACTGCAGTATCCATTTAGTATAAATTAGGGTATCGGAAAAAAAATTATGAAAACGTTGCTCGCGTTATCAAAGCTTGCATAATAAGACTGACAAAGCTGATTGACTCCGAGCAGAACAAAGGATTTGGCGGGAGAGAGCCAGTCGCTTCTTTTTTGACTCTTCTGTTTTGGACCTCCACCAGAGCATATCTGTGATTGTCGACACATACCGGAGAGGGTCCGAATGTACAACAATGTAATGAAATATTCGATTTTTCACCGACGTATTTGGTATCTGTTGACATTCACCGGTGAAAGTCGACATTCTCCAATTTCGGTCATTCACGGTAACATATACATAGCAATTGATTTGTTACTATCGGGATAATAATCAAACTGTGTGGGTGATGAGCGATTCCAAAACCAAAAACATCCCTTTGCTCCCATGGCCAGGCAATTCTGCCGACTCGAATGCCATAGAAAATGTCTTGAGGCTACTCGAAAGACTAGTTTACAACTCTCCAAGCACCACATTATCCGAGTTGAAAACTGTTAGAGGTAGAGGATCGAAGCGAACACTTTTTACAATAAATAAATTATGTAAAGATTGAACGGTATTGCGAGAACGTGTTGACAGAGGCAAACTGAACTTAACTACTTTTGATAAACATTTGTTGAATTCCTGGTAACAACAAAACGGGTGTCAATGTCACTCAACGAAAAGGATATTAATATCTTACATCTCTAACAAAAACAAAAATTGCAGATATTTGGGAAAATAATGAAAATATAAAGCATATGATCGAGCAGTGTATACGGAGCATGCCAGAAAGGATACAAGCTGTCATCGAAGCAAAGGATGAAAATACAAAATATTAACATGTGTTAATAATGTTACGTACAGTAGTAGTGTATTATGTTAGTAATTAATTAATTATATCGTTACAATTTGAACAGGCATTTTTACCCTTTGCACTCGACTGGCGCCGCTACGGCGACATGCATAATTTTCTTCAGAGATTTAGTTTCGAATTAAATTCTGTATCTTCGTCGATTCAAACACTTCTTTTGTTTTAAAATAAACTAAATTAACTAAATAACTAAATAAAATAAAAAATCGTAAACATTTATAATTTTCTGTTTCTTTCTCCGAAAGAACATTTTTTCACAGTAGTCCTTTGAAACTTAAAAAAGTTCACGAGTGCAAAGAGTTAATTTTACGGAAAACGTGAAAAATGTTGAAAATATATAGCGGTTCTAATTCGATGGCCAGAGCTACACGTTAATTTTCCTCGTGTTATTAACTTTTTATCTATGTGCTTAATTTTATCAAAATTTAATTTTTATCGCAACGTTCCATGAAAGATTGTTTATCAAGATGTTAGTTTCTTGATTTTTTTTTATATGTTTTGTATAGTTCATTGGTGTGTATGTATGTAGATAGACATTATAGGAATTACTTGTTTACCTATATCCGGTACGGTAAGTACCGGATGTGGAGTACCGCACATACACGAGAATACATGCATCCGTAATTACATTAATACAGCTTTGTGTACAACAACGGAATTGGATACGAGAGGTTCTACAGTAATTTAATAAACATAATTATTATAATTGCCAAAATGTGTTAATATTAACTAAGTGTTTTGCTTAAATAATTTTTAAATTGTTATATTTTTGTTCATCTTATCGAGCATATGAATTGCAAGATTTCTCTTTGCAAAATATCATATGTACAATACAGTACATATATAATATATAAAAAATATAGGGCGGTGCATGCAACTTGCACAGTTGTATAACTTGCAAAGTATACATTGCGCGAAAAAGTTTTGTATGCAGAAGTTGCATGGTCTGAAGGGGTACATTATGTAGTGTATTAATTTTTTTACAGGTGGAAGCGTTTCGGAGATTTGAAGATCGACTTTGTTCTTCTAAATGGAATACTATATTTTTTATACCAAAATATGGAAGAATGTTGAATTCTGAGTAAAAAAGTATTGGTCTCCGTTAGCCCTAAACCTAATAACCAACGAGTACTTTCACTTTATTCGTCACGCAAACATCTCGCTGTCCTCCGGAAATCTGTGATAAGTTGAATCTCTAACTTGATATTGCGCGAAGAAAATTTTCAGGAAATAAAATGAAACTACTCGTTGGTTATAATTTAGAGCTAATGAAGGCCAATACTTATTTACTCACAATTCGACATTCTTCCATATTTTGGTATAAAAAATATAGCATTCCATTTAAAAAAACAAAGTCGATCTTCAAATCTCCGAAACGCTTTCACCTATAAAAAAAATTAATACTTTTTCAAAACTTTTTCATGCAAAGCATAGTTTGCAAGTTATATAGGTGTGCAAGTTGCGTGGACCACCCTGTATATGTATACTACAATGACAGAAAATCGAGAGTGTTTACCCATATTTAACTTTTCTGGACCATGTATTTATCTCTCACTCAAGAAATTGCTGAAACAATACGTCCCGATTAAAAAAATTCACGCACAAATTTCAAATTAGATTTACACTCACTGCCAACTTGGTACTATCAATTTCTAAAATAAAAAATAATAAAACCCAAATATTAAAAGAGTCTATTAAAAATGTTTAACCAACAACGCAGAGCGTCGAGACGCACGTGCACACTACGCACTGCACCAACGTACACAATAGCTGAAGTAAATCTGGATTCGAGGCGGATGTCGCAAAGCTTCCTTCTTCGCGAACCTCCGAGGCACGAAGTAAAAGCATCTTCCTGTTATCTGAAAGATTCTACCGTCTGCCTAAGGCTTCGATGTACGTTGGTAACAAAGAAGACGGGGATGGATCCTTTTTCTTCGGGGTTAGTAAGAATGGCAGCACCAACTTGGTTCAACTAAGAACTCGATGGACAGGGGTGGAGGGTTATAGTAGACTTTGCACTTGGAACTTTACGGTTGGCCTCTGCCAGGCGTTTAGTCAATCCTAATGGCACTCTTCGGATTAAAGTTGAAACACCTTCCGATGAATTAAGAACGCCGTCGTTCGTGAAACTCGCGAGTGGCGAACGATAGCTCGTGTAAGAACAACGGCTCTTTTCGTAGGGTGCTGGGAAAAGACAGACGTCGGGGACGAATTAATCGGTAGGTCTTAGCACAGGATTCAAGGGCGTCTCGACGCTTGGCACGAGCTCGCCAATTTGCACGCTCACTCCAGTCGGCTTTCAGCGATCCTTGCCAAACGATAACGTTCAGCTGCATAGATTATAGGGTAGATACTGTTATTGTTAACGATACCCAATACCATTTTCGCCTCTATTAGCTACTACATTGCCGGTTAATAGTGAATGCTCCGCGAATACGTTTCCCGGTTCAATTGGAATGCACCACGAGTAGGCTCCTATTATGTGGATTACTTCAATTGCTGTTCGGAGAAAGAAAACCAGCAAGGAAGATAGGAGACTCGATTGTTAAGTGGCGGTGGTACCTTATATCTTGACAACGTATTTATTTTTATTTTTTCTTCGATATTTAGATACCTACACTTCTTTTAAAAACGGTAGTTCGTTGATAAATACGAATTATATTATTTTAGCTTTGCTGTTCTCTTTGGGTCTACATCAGACGAAAAATTACCAAGGAAGATAGGAGACTCGATTGTTAAGCGGTGATGGTACTTTATATCTTGACAACGTATTTTTTTTTCGATATTCAAATACCTACACTTTTTTTAAAAACGGTAGTTCATTGATAAATACGAATTACATTATTTTATTTTTGTTGTTTCTTTGGGTCTACATCAGACGAAAAATTACCAAGGAAGATAGGAGACTCGATTGTTAAACGGTGATGGTACTTTATATCTTGACAACGTATTTTTTTTTCGATATTCAAATACCTACACTTTTTTTAAAAACGGTAGTTCATTGATAAATACGAATTATATTATTTTATCTCTGCTGTTCTCTTTAGGCCCACATCATCCTAAATGAAGTTTACTTTTACGTAAATACTATGCTTTTAAATATTGGTTTATCAAATTTGATGTATTTAATTTTTGCGTTTATTTCTTTGATATTGTGTATTTCGTAAGTGTAAAATATTGAAATTTTTTTTATTTTAAAGAGATACGAGATAAATGAGGAGGACAGCAGGGTTAAACGTCGAAATTTGCATTATCTGTGGATATTTTATTAATTTCATAGAGTGAAAAATAAACTTTTTGCAATTTTTTATAGAATATATGATTCTTTGTAACGTTTTTAGACGTTTAAAATTTAATAAAAAATCTACTAACAAATTTAGATATATAAAAAAATTCCAACATTTATACTGTTGCATATGTAGTAGATGTTGTAAATTTCATCCACCTGTGACTGGTAATTTAAAAAAAAGTGTACCTTTGTGCCTAAAATTTAAATCATTAAAATTTAACGTTAAAATTTATGTTTACTGAAAATTATGAAATATAGACTTGGTTAATTTTATCAACAAACCAACCATTTATTCAAACAATATTCAGATCCGTTTAATAATCACGGTATTAATAGTACTATTATGTAAAATTATTAGCAAATGAGAAATTTTTAATAATCGTCAGCAATTAACCAAGTAAGATATATTTGCATATCGCTCCATAAAGTACACATCTACATGAAATATGTAAATATTAAGTTGGTCATAAAGTTCGTGCGGGTTTTAACCGTTTTATGTAAATAAAAAGCGATTTATATATTGTAAAAAGAAGTATTTTTATTTAATAATGCATTGTCCATGAAATAAGTCACCTTTTGTTTTTAAGATTTCAACTGAACTTAATTGCATTTCAAAGCGCTGGAAGACAATTATCGTTAAAAACCGTACAAACTTTTTGACCAACCTAATTCATTTCCAATAGTATGTATAATTACATATTACTATAATTACTCATAAATATGAAATTAACCCTTTGCACTCGTAAACTTTTTTAAGTTTCAAACGATTACTGCGAAAATTTAGTGTTCTTTCGGAAAAAGAAACTGAAAATTATAAATATTTACGATTTCTTATTTACTTGGTTAATTTACTTTTATTTTAAAATAAAAGAAGCACTTGAATTGATGAAAATATAAAATTTAACGAAAAATATAATCTCCGAAGAAAATTATGCATGTCGCCGTAGCGGCACCAGCCGAGTGCAAAGGGTTAATATTAATTGTACTAATAATATTAAACATACGTTTGCAGAAATTTCTAAAAATAATATTTCAATTATTTAAGACCATTTTACTAAAAATTAATTGCTTCACAATTTATCAGCTACGACTGACTTACTTATCACACGCAAGGAAACAAACTTTATAGGTTAAACATTTCTCGTACACATTTCTCGGCACGTAACGCTGCGTGATATTCGGTGATATTTTAATTCTTGTACAAGTCGCCAACGGTAATCGTTGGTCAGAAAAAATGTGTAACTCGTCGCCGTTTTAAAAGTCCAGCAAATAAAACATAATTATTGCGTGTGGTCAGGATTGTGTAGCGTATCTTACTTTTTTGCAACTAAAAATCATTGTGATTAACATCGCAATATACGAGTGACTTAAAGCTTCGTTCTTACCACGCTTCCTACAGCGTGATTTGCGAGGCTGTTATGAAAAAAAAGCATATGAGTTCCTGTCAGAGATAACTGTACATTGAAAAAGGTGTACATGCGTGCCATGTGTAGCCAACATTTTATGCACCAACGAACTTCCTTTGACATATTCTGCTCCGAAAGAAAAGTTTTCTCGGTAACTGTTTAATCTTTTTCAAAGAAACATCTTCAACGTGTCTTCGAGAACTTTTTTTATTTTAACTTTACGATTAACCCTGTCTTCCTCGAGAATTTAAGTTTCCTTTTACGCAAATATTACAGTTTTAAATATTCCTTTATCAGATTTAATGTATTTAATTCGCACGTTTACTTCTTTAATATTGTATATTTTGTAAGTCTAAAATATTTTAAACTTAAAAAAAATTTTTTAACAATAGAACTACCGGCGAATAAAGTAGACTTATTTGTACCGAAGAAATCAAAATAATAGGTATTTGAAAAAATATCTATAATAAGGGTAACAATTCTATGTACATATTTTTTACAAAAAGTCGTAGAGAATCTCTAAAAATACATCACTGTAAATTTGTAAAATTTCTATAAAAAATTATGAACCAGTCATTTTGAAATTAAAGGATATGAATATGTAGCATAAGTAAAGCAGGGTTAACATATTATGTGCGAATCGCGTATAAGTAGGTACGTTTGTAGTATTTTATGGAACACTTACATACAAGTACGTAAAGTAGTAAATAATTTTTTTTTTAATTGTTTATTTTAAGTCGCATCAACCATTAAGTTGGGTTATTAGCGACTCAGTCTGTAGAAAAAACGTTTTTGGAGAATTAAAATTCGTGAAGAAGCTTAGTATTTGTTAGAAATTTCAGAAGTTACTGTATCTTCTTTTTGTTAATGTTTTTCTGCATACAGTTCTTCCTTTCGACTGAGAATATTGTCCAGGAGAGAATGAGGTGGTCAATAATTAATGTACTACTGCAAGTGTCACAGATTGGGATGACTGTGTTATTTAGAAGGTACGAATGGGTTAATTTGGTATGGCCAATTCTGATTTGGAATATTGCAACTTGTTGTGGTCTTGTAAAATTGTGGACAAAGGTGTTTTCGAAGAAGTTGTTTTTTAATCCCTTGCCATACTTTGACCAGTTTAACTCGTCATCACAATTTCGGGGCAAATATGAATATGACGTGTGAGACTCGTGGTCACACTTCCGCGTCAACTTGAGTCACAAGTGAGAATATCACAAGTGAAAATAATCACAAGTGAGAATATCACAAATGTGAATATCACAAGTGAGAATATCACAAGTAAAAATGATCACAAGTGAGAATATCACAAATGCGAATATCACAAGTGAGAATATCACAAATGAAAATGATCACAAGTGAGAATATCACAAGTGAGAATATTACAAGTGAGAATATCACAAATGCGAATATCACAAATGCGAATATCACAAGTGAGAATATCACAAATGCGAATATCACAAGTGAGAATATCATAAATGAAAATGATCACAAATGAGAATATCACAAATGTGAATATCACAAGTGAGAATATCACAAGTGAAAATGATCACAAGTGAGAATATCACAAATGCGAATATCACAAGTGAGAATATCACAAATGAAAATGATCACAAGTGAGAATGATCACAAGTGAGAATATCACAAGTGAGAATATTACAAGTGAGAATATCACAAATGCGAATATCACAAGTGAGAATATCATAAATGAAAATGATCACAAATGAGAATATCACAAATGAAAATGATCACAAGTGAGAATATCACAAGTGAGAATATTACAAGTGAGAATATCACAAGTGAGAATATCACAAGTGAGATTCGTTATCTCAAATTTCTAGATAACGGCAAATGAAAATAATGGTTAAAACCTAAACGATCTTAGCAGTAACGTTCGGCGAGCATTGGCCGCTATACTTCTGTCCCGGATTTTGCCCGACTAAATGGTAGCGCAAGGGGTTAATGGTAGTTGTCGAGAGGGTGTGGCTGCTTTTTAGATATTGTCTCGGTATTTGTTGCTTGCCCTTTTGGCAATAATTTGTTCGTGAGCCAGGAACAGAGGTAGTTTGGTAGGTTCAGCTGGGTAGTTTAGCGCTTCCTTGGCTAATGTATCCACCATTTCGTTATCTTTAATTTCCACTTTTAGTAGTATTTTATACACCCGAATAAAATTAAGTTTTATAGAATAATGACTTTTTGTGATAAGATATTATTGAGGAAACGGTTTTTTCGTAATGACTTGCTGAATTAGTTAAATCACCAAAAATAACCCGCATGCAATGTGTTAATACAAAAAAACAATGGATTTAATGGATTTACTTGTTAAATTAATGTCTCAATATTTACAGGAATATTATCGCTTCTGTAATTTCAATAATGTAGGAAAAAATTAAATATCGGTGTGAGTAAGGTTTTTATGTTTGGCAAATATGTTTTAAAAGTACAATAAAACCCCGTTTATCCGAACTAATCGGAATCGAACCCAATACAGGCAATCCAAATAATTAGTTAACGACATAAATAACACAGTTTTTATATATTTTATTCTATTTATTTCACGTTTCACTTCATTTCTACAGCAATATTGTAATTAGAGTGTGATTGAAAAATCTGTGAGCTTTTTTTGTGTCAAATTTGACAGACGTTTACGTGCCGCCTCATCTGGTAGACGCAAACATAAAAATTTTACTTCTACACTTCAAAATCCAGATAAACGGGGCTTCGCTGCATTTTTAAAGCATATTTACAAAAAATAAAAACCTTATTTATACTGATATTTAATTTTTTCCTACATTGTATTGAAATCACAGAACCGATACCATATGATAATTATAATATTCCTATAAATAGTGAATCGTTAATCTAACAAACAAATCTATTAATTTTTATAATTCAGAAAAATTCTCTGTCGAACAAATCTAATTTAGAAAAATCAAAAAGACAGATATGTTACATCTGACAATATTACGTCGCACTATACAGGAGTCCACTGTATCTGATAAATATTACATTTTCAACACTAGAATTACCGACGATTAAAATATTAGGTTGGAAACTATGAAACGGGCGTTTTTTGTTTAGCTGTGTTCAGCTGCGACTGAGAGATACATTGTAAAGTGCGCTCGATATTTTTATTTATAAAGCTTAAAGGTATTCTTCTTACTCATTTTGTAAAATTTTTTCGCGTTTGTATCCCATTTTTATTTTATTTTTATCCTAAACCAGATGGAAACAAAACGTGATTTACATCTACTCTTGTTGTACGAGTTTAAATTAAATCATACCGCGGCTCAAGCTTCAAGAAATATTAATCAAACATTCGGAGATGCATCCACCGATGAAAAAAATGCTCGATATTGGTTAGAAAAATTTCGTTCTGGCAATTTGAGTATCGTGAATGAGCCTCGAGGAAGACCACCGGCTCATATCGATAACGAGGAATTAAGGACGACTGTGGAATCCGATCCACGCACAACTAGTCGAACACTTGGGTCTAAACTAGCAACTAGTCATACAGCTGTGTTAAAACATTTGCGTGCAATAAACAAAATCAAAAAATTGAACATAGCTGAACACAGACTAAACCAAAAACGCCCGTTTCATAGTATCCAACCTAATAAATCTATTTGTACCAAAGAAATCAAGATACTGAGTATTTGAAAAAATTCTTATAATAAGGCTAATAATTCTTTGTGCATATTTTTTGCAAAAAATTATAGAAAATCCCTAAAAATGCGCTACCGTAAATTTATAAAACTTCTATAAGAAATTACAAACCAGTCATTTTGACTGGTACAATAATTCTAGTGTTAAACACTCAGTGGCCACACGAATGCCCTGAGAGCAAGTTATTAAATTTCGATTAAAAAACGCTTTTCATCCACACAGTACATTTAAGATCACCGAAAAGTCGATAAATAAGTTTCTCCGCTTGATTCTAACTACTCGTCGCGTCCCATATGGGCTTCTACAAAAATTTTCATCATTCCATCCAATGGTAACTTGGACAAGCATCGTTGGCGTTCAGCTGAAACGTATAATTAAATTTTTCCGGGAACCTGGAAACAAGTTTCGGATCCCATTTCCGAATTCCACGTTCGATGAACACTTTGTGCGTTCGCATCATCCATGGCACGATGCGTCCTAACCGATCTGAAGATGTTATTCGATCTTCGTACACGACGGGAACAATCAGCTCTATGAACCATCCCGCTCGTCCGAGGCTGTTGGCTGTTCCGTGTCGCTGTCCAACGAAAGAGGAAAAAGGGAAACAAGACAGCGTGCAAAGAGAGACGACCAAGATGGCGGAGAAGGAGGAACGTAGCGATGGAATTCAAGGTATTTTCTTGTCATCCCGAAACGACCATGCGGCCCATTGAACCCTTTATTTACTCGGCAGCCTTCGAGAGAGGAAGTCTCTCGAGCGAGACGTGAAGTGGACCGTCTTCGGTACTGATCGCTCGGAACCACTCTGACAACTCTTATCATCCGACACACTGACGACCACGCTCTCTCTCCTTCAGCCTTACGGAATTTTTCCTCGACATTAGCCGAACGCTATCACCAACCTGTCTTAATTAACCTTCCATCGAAGCTGGTAAATTATCCTTGCTGTTCCTTTTGTCTTTCATTTCTTCATCGATGAGTTCGAGCGACGCGGTGTCGTTGACGTTTGAAAACCATCGGAGAAAATGTAGTAGCCGTTACTTCCAGGATGTATAATAATTGTCTGGCATCTCTTAATACTGATAAACGTTAAACGATGTTTATTGGAAAATGTTGGAAAATAGTGTGCTAGGCTATAGCAGATGTCTGAAGTTGTCGTGCAACGCGTGCGACGTATATTAGACCCGGAAGCATTACTGATTCTGATTTAACGCGTAATTTGAAGTAAATCACTTTTAATACATTTACGTGGCGTTTACGAAGCTAACGAGCTGTTCCTGATAAATAATAAAATTTTAAAAGAGGAATGCACCTTCTTATACAGGGTGAATCGGGAATTGTGGATGATTCTGTTGTTAATTGAATTATCGAATTTTTTTTTTTTTTTTTTTTTGTTAACGTAATATGGTTTAAACGGGCCTTAAGATGACTATAGCTTTTTAGCAATTTCATTTTTTCAATATTTTCAAGATTACCTTCAGTTTTTGTGATAAAACTGTAATTTTTTTATGCACATCTTTTGGGGAATATTAAGGCGAATTCGATAAGCGTCATGAAATATTTTTTTTGTATTTAAATTTAAACTACACTGAATACACAATGAATTTGTATAAATTGTAAACTTAAAATTAGAAACGTTCTTTCAGGATAAATAAAAAATTTGTTATTATACTTTGAATTCGTATCAATGTTTGCTAATTCATAGCCAAATACTTAATAAAATCTGAAAGTGATGTTGAAAACAAAATTAAAAACATCTGAGCAAATAAATAAAGACTTCGGATAAAAAAACAAGTGTGCAAATGTATAAAGACTTCAATAAAAAATAACTGACCAAATAAATAAAGATTTCGATAAAAAAACGACTGAGCAAATAAATAAAGCCTTCAATAACATAACAACTGAGCAAATAAATAAAGACTTCAATAAAAAGTAACTGAGCAAATAAATAAAGACTTCGATAAAAAAACAACTGAGCAAATAAATAAAAATTTAATCAAAAAAACAACTGAACAAATAAATAAAAATTTAATTAAAAAAAACAACTGTGCAAATAAAAAAAATTTTATTGAAACAACAACTGAGCAAATACATAAAGATTTCGAAAAAAAAACAACTGAGCAAATAAATAAAGACTTCAATAAAAGAACAATTGAGCAAGTAAATTAATTAATTAATAAATAACCACATAAATAAATGCACGAATTCTGTCGTTCTTAAGTACTAAAAACGTTACAAATATTTCCAATATTTCTATTTATCTTTTTACATAATATTTGTTATTACAAATTTCTCTTTAGCTGAACTAATTTACAAAATCAAAATACTTACTATGAACACAGAAATCGACAAAACGTTTGTACTCACTTGATATGTATATCGAAGGTTGAATACATAAAAAAAATTAATCTTGCACTTTGCACATAAATAATGCATTTGTTCAATTTCAAATTATAAAAATTGCATGGTGGTTTATGTTTGACCTACAGCTTTTTATAAAGTAGCTGTTTTATTTTATTTGTTCTCATACATTTATTCATGCATTGTGTTAATTCTTTCTACTTTACGCGATTCTATTGACTACGAAACTCTTTCCGTTATAAATGCAAATTACAAACGCTAATGACCCGGCAGCACCATTTTTTCTTTCCTCTATGAAATACCTAACAATACGAGTGAACAGAAATATTCATTAGTAATGTATAAGGAATTAAAAGAAACAGGTTTGAATGGACAGAAATTCAGATTAATGAAAAGCGGAATAAATGTAGGATTGCATTCTATCTCCGTGAAGGAATCTACTAGATTGAAAACACAAGGCATTGAATGCTCCTAGAACATTTTTATGAAGAATTTTATTATTTTGAAACCCTCCAAGATGTATGAATAACAAATATTCTGAATTAAAGGAACTTTGTATCTTTAGAAAAAACACGTTTCTCAGAAAATTAACAAAAAAGGGTAAGGAAGTACGAGGGATCGTCGTCTAGAATTAAAGTCTTTTTAATCATGCTTCCGTATTATCCGCAATTACGTAAAATTTCTACCAGGTTTCCCTCGACTCTGTATTTTGTAGTTCCTTATTTTCTACGCAATTACTTAAGATCTCGTTTCAAGTACGAGTGCATTGCCGACTCGGGTGTTCCCGTATTGCTCCATTTTCAATCAACGATCTCATTATTTTGAATCGCGCCAGTTTCTTCCGGTAAATGGTCCTTTATGGTAAAGAAGCATCGGACTTTTTTTTTTTTTAATTACTAGTTTAAGATCACTCGCACCGTCTAATGTTATTAGTGATTATGATAAAAATAGGATATTAACCTTGAAAACATATTTTTAAATCATCGAAATCGATGTGGTGTTCCCTATTTTGCATAATTACCAAAGTAAGTTAAAAATGCAAAAAGAGTGTGAAAATTTGTATTATATTTTTCGAGCAATATTATTTGTCACCAATGACAATATTTATTGTTTTGTATTAGAAAATAAAGGAAACGTTTCATTTAATAGAATATAATACTGAATTTGAGAAAAAATATTTTAAATTTCAATCAGATTATTTGATATTTTATAAAATTCAAATAGTTTAAAGAAACAGTTTAAGACAGTTGAAATGCAAAATTATTTGCATAATTACCAAAGTAAGTTAAAATGCGAAAAGAGTGTGAAAATTTCTATTATATTTTTCGAGCAATTTTATTTGTCACCGATGACAATTAATTATTCATTGTTTTGTATTAGAAAATAAATGAAACATTTATTTAACAAAATGTAATACTGAATTTGAGGAAAAATATTTTTAATTTCAATCAGGTTATTTGATATTTTATAAAATTCAAATAGTTTTAAGAAACAGTTAAGGAAAATTAAAATGCGAAATTAATGACTTGTTAAAGTTATTAAAAAATTCACAATTAACAAGTCGTTAAAGTTAAAATTCCACAATATTGAGATGGTAAATTCTAGCGAAACATAAAGAAATTGAATATCATTTCTATATGAAAAGTGCTAGGAATATTTTTGTTTTATAATTCAATATTGTTTCGAATTCACTTTGGGTTTTTTTATAATACAAAAACTGAACAGCATGCTTCTTTTAAGTCCATTGAAAGACATAAACTAGTCCAATGGGCTCATACGCATGCAACAACTTTCAGATGTTCTAAAGTTGCTGAAGAACGAGAAAAGTTTCTGCTTAAGAACTAAAGGAACAAACTTTAAACATATTCTGCAAATAAAATGTATCGAAATACTTTCATCTCTTGAAGAACGTTGTACTCTTGAATAATAAATAACGAACAGCTTGCTTTTGGGAATTTTATGTCGTATACGTTTTTAACTTTTAAACGAAATTCTTTTTAAGTACTATTACTTGGTTTATTATACTACGTTGTTGGTACTATTACACAGGGTGTTCGAAAAGATCTGTAAGTTCCTTTAAGGGATGATTCCTGAGATGATTTCCAGCAACTTTTTCCTTTGTGGAAATGTCAAGATCAGCTTTGTTAACGAGTTATTAACGAAAAACACTGACCAATTACAGAGCGAGTAAAGCGACTGGCCGCCAGCGGGAGCGTTGACTCTGTGCCGCGCTTATGCTTTGACGAGCAAAGCAGAATGTATCGAAACAACTGCTGATGAGTATTGAATAAAAGTTATATCAAATAAATAAATTATTATTCGTGTAGAACAAATAAACTGAGCTTCAACGCTCGTTCACAGTTGCTTCGATACATCCTGACTTGTTCATCGAGGCACAAGCACGGTGTGGAATCAATGCTCCTGCTAGCAGCCAGTCGTCTTACTCGCTTTGTGATTGGTCACTGTTTTTCGGTAATAACTCGTTAACGGAGCTAAATTTGACATTTTCGCAAAGGAAAAAACTGCTTGAAATTATCTCAGGAATTATTCCTTGAAGGGAATTACAGACCTTTTGGGACACCCTGTAGAATTAAGTAGTACATGTTTCGCGATATTCGTAGATAGTACAATAACAGAAATATTCTTAAATACAGATCGCTGAATTCCAAACAATAAAATTAATTTATTTTCAAAATAATATTCGAAGTATTTTAGCGACTTTTTTTTTTTAATTACTTGTTTAAGGTCACACGCACCCTTCCAAGATTATTAATAACCACGGCGAGATAAGTCAGTAAGACATGTATCTGTAATATTTATTGTATAATTTTTTTTGTATTGATCTCCTTTTTGTAACACGTTTAATGAACTTAGGAAGTCATGCTGTGCTCTTTTTAACTCTCATACGCTCCTAAAGTGGAAATTCAGCCATTTTTCGTTTTTAAATACTGTAAAATATATGGTTTCGTTTCGATTGCACTGTAATTTGATATATTTGGTTAAAATATGGAGTTAAGGGTGAAAAGAAATATTTGTTGACATTTTCTGTAAGATATCAATACAGTAAATTAAAAACTGATATCATTTGTATAACCATTTCTGTTGGTTTTTGTGACTCCTTTGACTCCTTTTGTATTTAACATTTAGACAATCGCGCTTGCCACGAATAACTGTACGACAACTAGAACTCAATGCCATTAAATATCAAGAGAGAAATAACAAACAAATTGATAGACTGCGCGTTGCTAAAGAAAAAGGTGAAGTATCTCCCAATTAAGTCATGCAACGATTTATTTCAAAACGAGGAAATCTCCCCTTCCAATTGGCTAAGTGTTAACATACTTTTATTACACTATCTATCTTACTATCTTACTGATTAACGTACTTGATTGTACTATTTATTATATTATTAACCCTCTATGGAACCGTGTGACTTAAAAGTTACAAACTAATGTATCTATATTTAAAGAAATTTATTTTATTTAGTTATCACTGTACTATTAAATTTGATTACTGTATTACTGTAGCGACACCACGATCCATCTACAGTAATTATTAATTTAAACATTTTCAAATCAAAGTTAAAAACTGTAATCAGTCGTAATTTTTTCTCTAACAAGCGGACAAAATTCGGACTATAGAGGATTAAACAAAAGAGGGTACTGGAATTTTTTAGATACATAAACCTGCTAAACTCACTATAAGCAAAATGTATTAACTCACTTTCGAAAATATTGTACCATAGTAATAACCATTCATGTACCGTTTAGTGGTCACTAATGACTTCAATGTTAATGTGACCACTCTAAAATAAACTCTTAATAAAAGAAAAAAAAAAAGTTGATCAGTTTCCGATTTGCTATACATTGCAATAAAAAGTAACTTGTGTTTATTATTCAGGCTCGAAATTACATTCAATTATATATATTATATATGTATATGATAATAATCTGAAAAATATATTATTATATAATAAAAAAATATATATAAATGTGACAAAATCATAAAATTAAATCACCTAACCATGAATTATCTTACATTAAAAACAACCTACTTAATTAAAAATTTGTTTTAGCTTAGGAGTAGTATGCGTGCCTGCCTGATTAAAGATCGATCTTAATTTAGCAACAGCCTGTCTGACTGAACATCTATCTTAATAAGAGCCTGCCTGACAACAGATATGTATATCTTAACTTAAAAATAACCTTGTTAATTGTGTATTTCCATCTCATTTATGTCCTGCCTACATAAAAATCTGAAGGAATAAAAAAAAATAAGATGGATGTTGTGCCACGAATATTTTTTCATCGGACGAATAGCTTCCTGAAACAAACTCAATATTGCTAAGACTTAATTACCCTGCCTATGTAAAAAAGTCTAAAACAATAACAAAGAAAATTTGATTATTCGTGGGAAGTACTGAAATTCATAATTATGAGGCTTAACGATACTCTAATAATTTAATGATTAGTCTGCCTAGCTTGGATCTAACTTAAGTTAAAAATCACCTGCCTCAAATATATGAAAGAATATCATTCTAAATTGCATGATAAAATTTAAACAAATTTGTTTGCAAAGGCAACATCCAAATCTATACTTCAGCAGTATATTAATTATCAAATTCTCGATTGTTCAACAAAACAATGAAAAGAGGACAGCTACCAGAAAGGTTACTCTGTAATTATGATCCACTCATAAACCCGAACAAAACCGCGAGAGGAACATTATTTCTTTTCGAAACACTAATAGAAAATATTTTAAAATCAATCTCAGAAGGATGCTTCGTTACTTGCAATTCTAATTTATCTAATTTATCCATACAGTTAAAAAAATAAAAACAATAATAATTAAGCAATGCTACCGAAAGCAGCCAAAGTGAACTGCTTTATTTATTAACGCAACAGTAATCTATGCACCCATACATTTACAGTATGCAACTCTAACGGCTCCAATTCATTGCAGCCATTATGGCTGCCGTTGATACAATCATCCTCATTCAGGTGATTCAGGATTTCCACAACTCAGTGGAAGAAATTGAGGCATAGTCGCGACTCTACTAAAAAAATGCGAAAATTTGTTCAACGCAACACTACTTTAAAATCAACAATGAAACTAATATGAAAACTATTAAACGTTGATTTAAAAAAAAGCTAATTCAAAATATTCGCGACATTTGAAATTCGCAACACTATGAAATTATTCGATCACAGTCAAATATATTTCCAACTTAATATACTCCTCTGAAAATAGAGAAGAAAAACGCAAAAATTATTATCGGAAGCAAACAACAAATTACTGTGATATTACTCTCGAAGCAAATAAATTTCAATTCGTAATCGAAAATTCAAAAAAACAATCGCCATTTGATTACTCGCAACACTAAACGCAACCACGATCGGTATTTTTCCACAACTCTAAAAAAAACACGAAATCTTCATTTATTCGCAACTCTAATTTAAAATCGTACTCTGTAACCATTCGCGACTCTAATTCAAACCACGGTCTTGTACATTTTCGCAACTCTCATTCAAACCGTGATCAGTTATTCGCAACGAGGGCTTGCTGCAGCTGAAAAGAAAATCTATACATGCAAGCGAGCACAGTGACAAAGTAGTAACAAGAATGATCCACCATTTGAAAGGATGCTTTCGAATACTTTTAAACGGCGAACCATTGGTAGTTCTCTTCGGCGTGTAGCCTCTTCTTTTCTTCGGGCGCCATACCCGCTGAAACTTAAATCTAAGCTCGAGATTCCCAGATAACGGAAACCAAAGAATAACTTATAAAGGTGAACCAAAAAAGTAAAATCGTGGAACCTGTATGGAACACGCGTGGACGACCAACGATCGTAAGAATCATTGTCCGTGCACACGTGCAGAACCTCGAGCAATAAAACGTTCGTTTCGGGACCTAACTCGCGACCACGACCGCGATGGCGACACAAGTCGCCAAATTCGAAAAATCAACCTGGTAAAATCGAAGGCAAATGGCATTCCTCATTCGCGCCGATATTCACCGCTGATTAATCAAATTAGATTTCCTGAAACAGGTTGGTCACGCGAAAACGAGCCTACCCGATCAGAGACTGTGACCACCCTGCCCGGCCCTACCTACTTATAATTAATAATCACACCAGAAAGTATACTACCTATCCTACTCCTTCCTGTATTTAAAAAATGGCAAAACAAGCACACCAACACACACACTCCACGGTTCTCACACAAAAACCTGGGTGCATAAGCCTAAACTAGAGAGAACGTCCCGGGACGTCTCCGACACCCGAGTTTCAACATACAACCTTGCACGCTCTAATGTACGTAGCATTTTACTGAAATCGGCTGACAAAGGCTAGCGACCATTGAATATAACGCGATAAAAACACGCGTGTTGACTCCCACAGTGTTCGTAGAGTCGATAATATAGCATCAAAGATGCCAACACGTTTTATAACAATAAACAGATAAATATATTTGTATCAGATAAGACAAAGTTCACAATGTAATAGTTCACAGTTCTAGTTCAGTTCTTGTTCAATGATAATACAATTCTAACTTGTTGTTCTTGGTACAGTTCACGTTCAAATACAGTTCTTAATGCAGTTCGCAATTCAATTCTCATGCAGTTCGCAGTTCAATTCTCATCTTATTCTATCCTAGTTCTAATCTTGACAGTCCTTAAATATTAGACACCCTTGTTAGGCGTGTCATCGCCAAGAGGGTGGGAGGCATGCTATGTCCAATCAGTACTAAATTCTGGTGTCAAGAGAGGTGGTCAATGTCACGCCCTCAGAGTTCGTATGTCAGTCCCAAGTCAGGTAAGTGCAGATGTGACGGTGTCAGAAGGTCGCAGCTGAAGTACACGTGCGTTAGTTCTTGGTGAGGTTTTAGGGTACGGCACTTTGCTATTGAGCAGAAATCGACAAACACCGAAATATTCGCCAGTTTCTAGATCGTAAACTAATAACATGCCAGATGTGAAAATGACCGTTTTCAAAAATAGCTAGAGTTCGTCCGTATCATAAATTAAGTCGTTCGCTGTCCTTAACAACGCGTCTATCTTTATTTTAAACTGAACTATTTTTATTAATATTAATATTAATAATAATATTATTATTAATAATTGAGAACTAGACTACACAAATGATAGTAGATTTGGTACCATTTTATTGTAGTTTAATGGTATGTCCAATTGAGGATCCGACTTTGGTGTAATTACTGTATTGTTCTGCTTGATATAGTAGATTTTTATTGTTATTGAAATAAGTAAAATTCCTAAATAATTATTTATGTAAGATTTGACTCTGAACGACGCAATTCCACAGCCTAACCGCGCACACAATGTGAAAAATACGTCGTGTACGATACACTAATGCATTGTCAGCCGCTGAGAAATTTTATTAAGACTCATGGACTAGATTCATCGTACCCATTACCAATTTCTCACCCAAGTAGCACCTGGACACGTGAGTGAGTTCCTGGTAATGGACACGGAAGGGGTTAAGCCAGAAAATCCTGACTAAAAAATTTATTAGTACATATACCTCATTTTTAACCAACTAACGCTCGTTGATTCTCCTTCTTATTTTATTTCTAATCAAAACGACTCTCTACTTTATTACTTGAATTGAATCAAATTGAATTGAATTGGGTTGGATTGAATTACTGCAACTCTAAGAAAAAATCTAACAATGAAAAATTAATTTATTTCTTAAGAAGAATTAAATTTAATGTAGGACTGTGTTGAATGAATCAAGTGACTCATTAAGTTAAACATGAAGTGAAATACCCTCGGATAACTTCTTTATCAAAGCACATTTTCAAAGACACAAAAGTTTCAAGCCTGTTGCTTTGACTTTGAGTTCT
This sequence comes from Ctenoplectra terminalis, assembly GCA_019453375.1. Lineage (NCBI taxonomy): Eukaryota > Metazoa > Arthropoda > Insecta > Hymenoptera > Apidae > Ctenoplectra > Ctenoplectra terminalis. The sequence goes on from SMSQ01026004.1 coordinate 209,040, forward strand.
ACCAGTCGCGAAATGTCTTCTTGTACATTGAATTTCATATTATTTTCGCACGGAAATTACTAACAATAAACATTAATGTTTCTGTACAGAGAATTGTACAGAAAATTGTACAGAAAATTTCAAATTAAATATAACGAGGTAAATTAAATGACGCCATGTTACTGTTAAATAGAAACTGAAGTTAAAGAATAATCAATTAAGCATAATACTAATTTATACATAATATTATTTATTATAGGTATTATATACTGTCACAGAAATAACAGTACAAATAATAATCATCGCTATGCAATAATAGTAATCATTAAAATTATAATAATTCTAAAAGTAATAAAGTTGGAAGGTATCCGACTTCTATACTATGAAACTTACTTAATCCCTTGCGCTACCATTTAGTCAGACTAAATCCGGGACAAAAGTATAGAGGCCGATGCTCGTCGAACGCCATTGCTAAGATTGTTTAAGT
>SMSQ01026004.1:209515-223008 GCA_019453375.1 Ctenoplectra terminalis
TTTTCATTTCTAGTCCTCTACAATTTTCTTCTTAAATTCCTAATTATTTTGCGACCAAATGTTTTTGAATTATTATCACAGCGCACAGCCTAAAGGAAAGTCGACCAAAATCAACGTGGCATTTAACGTGTTAAATCCAGGGTAAGAAAAGATATAAGATCTATGAATAAATCATTCGCAACGTGCTCCGAAAATGTTTGATTTATTTTATGTATTCAGACTATTTGGTGCGAGATGCTTGGTAAATGCTCGATGATCGGTTTTCATTTAATTAATTGTAAGAAAAATTTATGCAAAAATTTTATTGAAACTTGAATTCTTAAAACGAAAATGCCTCTTACAAAACAAAATCAGCGTTTCGTATTTTGAGAGTTCCGAAACCTTACAATTTCAGATTCAAGTTTCGAGAATTAAAAAATTAAGTTTCAACTCACTTTTGTTATAAATTGATATCATCGTTGAATCTATTCTTCAGGAATGTTTGAATATTAAAATATTAATTACGTTTGTATTAAATATTAAATATTAAATAATGGCAAATAATACTGTAGGAATGTTGGGTTGGCACATATAAAAATACTTGATTGTAAAATATAATATAGTCTTTAATACTAATGCTAAGCTCTTTAACTCTACATATATCTCACACCCTCTCTATTCTCTTCCAAGCTCACTCTCAAACTCTCTATTCACAACTGCCCCGCACTCGCATTTTCCCTAATCATATATTCCAATATTCTCTCTCTTTTCATTTCTTAATCTCTCACTCTGTCCAGGTATTCTCAAGTACTCTTCATTCTCACATCTATCATCTGTTCCAAACACTCTTTTTTTATACCTCTATCGCTTGGTCCCAAATACTCTTTATTCACACACCTATCGTGCTGTTCCAAACACTCTTCTTTCACATCATACCTAGCAACCCTTTAGAACACTGTATAAACCAGCCTGAGAATTCTTACGTTAGCTGTTTTCTTCTGTTAGCTTTTTTTATTTTAAAGAAGAAGACACATGGAAACTTCTGAATATTGTAAATAGGAAAATTGGTTGTAGATTGGCATCGCGACAATACGGGNTCGACCAAAATCAACGTGGCATTTAACGTGTTAAATCCAGGGTAAGAAAAGATATAAGATCTATGAATAAATCATTCGCAACGTGCTCCGAAAATGTTTGATTTATTTTATGTATTCAGACTATTTGGTGCGAGATGCTTGGTAAATGCTCGATGATCGGTTTTCATTTAATTAATTGTAAGAAAAATTTATGCAAAAATTTTATTGAAACTTGAATTCTTAAAACGAAAATGCCTCTTACAAAACAAAATCAGCGTTTCGTATTTTGAGAGTTCCGAAACCTTACAATTTCAGATTCAAGTTTCGAGAATTAAAAAATTAAGTTTCAACTCACTTTTGTTATAAATTGATATCATCGTTGAATCTATTCTTCAGGAATGTTTGAATATTAAAATATTAATTACGTTTGTATTAAATATTAAATATTAAATAATGGCAAATAATACTGTAGGAATGTTGGGTTGGCACATATAAAAATACTTGATTGTAAAATATAATATAGTCTTTAATACTAATGCTAAGCTCTTTAACTCTACATATATCTCACACCCTCTCTATTCTCTTCCAAGCTCACTCTCAAACTCTCTATTCACAACTGCCCCGCACTCGCATTTTCCCTAATCATATATTCCAATATTCTCTCTCTTTTCATTTCTTAATCTCTCTCACTCTGTCCAGGTATTCTCCGAAAATCTTCGGTCATACGATGATCTCGTTCACTCGGTCCAAACAATCGTCCCACACGCACATTTTCCCTAATCATATATTCCAATATTCTCTCTCTTTTCATTTCTTAATCTCTCACTCTGTCCAGGTATTCTCAAGTACTCTTCATTCTCACATCTATCATCTGTTCCAAACACTCTTTTTTTATACCTCTATCGCTTGGTCCCAAATACTCTTTATTCACACACCTATCGTGCTGTTCCAAACACTCTTCTTTCACGCTTCTATCGCTCGGTCCCAAATACTCTTCATTCACATATCTATCGCTCTAGATTGAACGTTCATCCCCGGCTGACGATTCTATTCCCACGATATTACTATTTCAATTTTTATCGGAAATAAGTATTCTAGTTTCCTCGATCCACCTATTTCAATATTGTCTTCATACCTAGCAACCCTTTAGAACACTGTATAAACCAGCCTGAGAATTCTTACGTTAGCTGTTTTCTTCTGTTAGCTTTTTTTATTTTAAAGAAGAAGACACATGGAAACTTCTGAATATTGTAAATAGGAAAATTGGTTGTAGATTGGCATCGCGACAATACGGGGTGCCTCAATCTACACTGAAGTGAAAGTGAAAAAATTTAAAATTTGTGGAGACATAAAAATCGCTTCTTAGAAAGGCGTGGGAGATTTTAACACTGAAGAATTGGATGAATTCCGTTGTTATAAGTGCTAGGGCCAGTATCTAATATGGTACCCGATTTTACCTAAGTTATGGGATAAAATCATAAAAATGGATCATATTTTAACACGTTCGTCGTCACGTTAGCCATACTGGGAGAAGTTCTTCTTTGTTAAGTTAAATATGATTTTACAAGTAATTTATAAAAATCCTATTGGTAACAGAAGAATTTAATGGAATAAGCACCGGCAAATATAAAATATACGAAATAAAAATATTAAAAATATACACGCTATGTTATACTATACATCAACGTGGAAATAATTTATTTAAAGTCTTCTCCATTGAACTACTTTGCCCTACTGTACGTTAATTTATATTTAAAATAAAATATAACATTATACTATATAGCATGGTATTCGTTAAAACAGTTCAGGCACATTTGTGGTGATTTTGGACAATTGGGACAATATGTTGTAGTCTTTTTTACATTTTTTTGTAAAATAAACATGAAAATTACATATTCAAGAAAACATGGAAAATATAAAATCTTATTTAAAGAAAATTAATTTGTCTCCTACTCGAATTGCATCGTCGCTATTTCTGTTAATCGCTCTGTTTACGTTCTTGCGCTCCGATTATCGGATTTGGGCCCCGCGAGAAACTCGACCGATTCACGCTGGGCGACGAACGTGTTAAATCATTTTTTTTTCTGTATTTATTGTACAACTAAAAAAAGAAAAAAAATGGATACGTACTATTATTCGCTAAAAAGTTTATCCCAATGAATCCCAATTACAATTTATTTTTGGAATACTGTTAAACTTATGAGTAAACTGCAGATTTTTATGCATTTATAGGAAATTTAAAAGTGCAAAGTTACACAGTATGCACGTAATATAAAAAAATATACAAAGTATCCAAATTATAACGCATTTTATACTATCTGGTAGGTGAAACAATCTTCCACCGAAATTCCACTTTTTTCACTGCGTTCTCAAAAATATGAATTTGCATAAAAATTTGCAGTCTATTTATAAGAACTTATCCTTAATGTTCCGGTCTTATCCTAGTCTCTTCTGCTTAAACAATAATCTGATATTTTCGATTATAACCAATATCGTAATTGATCATTCCGTTTTTACAAGTCGCATTTCTTAAAGCAAGGTAACGGATAAATGTACAGCTAGTTTCTCTCACAGGCAGCAGCGATTGAAACTGATTTCTCTTGCGAATTCCAAACACACCAAGCATCGGATAACGTGCGTCGAGAGACGAGATCAAATTCGCAGTCACTGGCCACTGACAACCGATCGCTGACGCTACGGACGCAGTTATCAAATCCCGCATGCACGCGTGATTGATCTACGTGATCTCCGTTAAAATTCTGGTTGACCTACGCTAACGGCAGGATCGAAAAATAAAAACAAAATTGACAAAAGTACAGTGAATCGTTTTATTTGTTGCGTATACCTTTTTTGCCTCGGTTCGAAACGAATGTAATTCGAAAGGAATATTTTAGAACGTTAAACCACGTTGAACGTTAACCATCTCTCACGTTTTTCCTACATATGTATTTTTATTCACTCTATGATTCCTTCAAGTAAAGAAAAAAAAAATGTTTTTCATTATACTCGTTGAATTCGTCTCAATTTAGCTAATTGTAAGTTAGAATCAAAAGACACGGTTGGATTATACATAAAAAAAAATTGAAAGTGACGTTGAAAAGTTCGAAACAATAAACGATTGATTAAAATGAATTATGAGAATTAAATTGATAAATTTTTAAAGAAATTAAAATGATTACTATAATCACCTCAAGAGCCTCTTCGAACCATGTTATGCGACAAAAAAAAATATTTCAATGTGTTCGCTAACAGAATTATGTATGGTAGTCACTAGACTGCGGTTTTGAAGATGCAAAATTGCACAGAACGTACGTAATATAAAAAATATACAAAATATCCAAATTATAGAACTTTTTATAACTTGTAGATGAAATAACTTTCTATCGAGTTTCTACTTTTTTGCTATTTTTCTAAAAAATATGAATTTGCATAAAAATCCAGTGATCACGATACGCAAGGTGTATTAAGTAATTTAAAAACATGGCACTAGTCGTGAAATTCGATTACCTTTTCTTCAGAAAAGAAGTATAAATTGAAAGATGTCTTGTTTGGAATTTAAAAAAATATATCCTCCCGCTTTTTTTACGTATAAACTATTTATAATTGCGCGTATAAGTATTAATATAAGATTCTCATACGGAATTTGCAATTATTTTCGAGAGTCTCACTTTGAACATTACGCGAGGATTTCAATCATTCGGAGCGCGCAATTTCTCATCCTTTCAGAGTAGTCCTAAAAGGATCAGGTGATAAATGTACCCCATAAATATATGTAACTTACTGATGATTTGCACTTAGAGAAGTGAGCGAGTGCCTTGGTGCTGCATTTAAAGCGTTTGCCAAACTGCTTAACGGCTGCATTCATAAAATCATGCTTGTAAGCATTAGTTATAAAACAAGTAACACGTTATTTATAAATTAAATTTTTAAAGTATATTACATTTAATAGTAAGTAAAAAACTATTCGTTTAAAAAAAAATTATTTAAACGAAAATTTTTAATGATAGATTTAACTGTGTAACAGTGTGAATAGTTTCCGTAAAATTGAGATAAAAATATTTTTTATTCTTAACTTTGAGAAAATATAGATAATCGCGGATAAAAAAGAAAAATACGTGTCAAATATTTTTTTAATATGAAATATGAAAAGGAGGTCTTTGACACCAAATTTTTTTTCGCGTTAATAATTCAAAAACATTTTGTCCGGTAAAATTTGAAATATCTTTGTTTACTGCGTCAACACCTGAAAATTTATGTACTTGAGGTAACTCATTTTTTTCTTCCCACTCGAACTCACTGTCACTCTCATTTTGATGATTATCCGCATCATTACTGTCAGATCATATTTCAATAATTCGTCTTCGTTTCAGCGGCCTAATTTCTTCTTCACTGTAATCAGAATTACTACTTTCATCAACAACAACACCCTCCATTTCTATTTTTTAGCTAACGAATAATGATAGTGAGCAATTTAAAAACAAAGTTGAACGATGATAGTGATCACGAAAATTGAGCGTATGTATACGCTCTGGTGATAGTGACTAGGAAAATTGAGCGTATATATACGCTAATGATGCAAATGGGTTAAAATTGGCGTGTTACACATAAGCGATTCCTTTTAAGTCAAAGGTCAGAGTAAAGTGAAAATGTATTGTTGAATTGCAGTACATATCTTTCTCTTTGTGTACAGTAAAGTAAAACTGGAGCCATTTTATTTGTCACTAAATAAGCTGTCTCTATACTTGCCTCAGTTGTATCGACATTTAACCCTTCCGGTACGAAGAGCGTATGCAGGGCGGTCCACGCAACTTGCACAGCTCTGTAACTTCCGAAGTATGCGTTGCACGAAAAAGTTTTGTATACAGAAGTTGCATGGTCTCAAGAGGTACATTGTGTATTTATTTTTTTTGTAGATGGAAGCGTTTCGGAGATTTGAAGGTTGACTTTGCTTTTTTAAATGGATTACTATATTTTTTATACCAAAATATGGAAGAATGTCGAATTGTAAATAAAAATGTATTGGTCTTCGTTAGCCTTAAACCTAATAACTAACGAGTAATTTAACTTTATTCGTCACGTAAACAACTCGCTGTCCTCCGGAAATTTGTGATAAGTTGAATCTCTAACTTGATATTACGCGAAGAAAATTTTCAGCAAATAAAGTGAAATTACTCGTTGGTTATTAGGTTTAGGGCTAACGAAGACCAATACATTTTTATTCACAATTCGACATTCTTCCATATTTTCGTATAAAAAATATAGTATTCCATTTAAAAAAACAAAGTCAACCTTCAAATCTCCGAAACGCTTCCACCTATAAAAAAATTAATACACTACATAATGTACCGCTTCAGAAACTTTTTCGTGCAACACATACTTTGCAAGTTATAGAGGTGAACAAGTTGCGCGGACCACCCTGTACATACGCCTTTATAAATGAAGTAATCGTCTAATAAAAGCGTGCATAGACGTTTTCTATACCATAGAATTGTTTATATTTTCATTTACATATGATCTGTCATCATTCATTAAATAATATATTTTTTTGTTATATCAACAAAAACTGTATCGATTAGTATACCAATAGCTCTTTCAATTCTGAGAGCACCGTAGTGAAAGGGATTAACTTACCAGGAATTCTTACAACTTACGAGAAAGAGTAAATTTCTTTAACTACAGTGGATGCACAAATTATTAAGGTATCAACGCGAGAAATGTGTTTTCCGTGTTTGCGTGAAGATAAAATCAAAGGATCAAGAATAATGTAAATTTTTTCTATTTAAATATCTTTATTTGGTAGTTCCTTATAAAAAATACACCATAAAATTTCAATACTGTATTGTAATTATTAAAAAATAATAACACGGTTAATATTTGATGACACCGCCTCTTGTTGCAATAACTGCTTTTATTCGTTGCGGCATACTTTCTGTACATTTTTCACACTTTCTTATAACTGTATCATCTCCGTTCCATATTTCACTTAAGCGATTAATTAACCGTTGCTTGCTTCTAATAATTTCCTTTGAACCTTCCTTCTTTAATAATTCCCATAAATTTTCAATGGGATTCGGGTCCTGAGAATTCCCACAGCAATCCAGAATCTTAATTTATTTACCACGCATCGATGCAGTTTTTTTTATTACAGTATCCTTGAATGAGTATATATTAAACACAAACGCTACAATTTTACAAAAGAATAATATAAATTTAACGTAACTGTAAGAGTCAGGCACTACCTGCGACGGGACGGCGCCAGTAGATGGGCCTCTCAAGTGGTGGTGTGAATGTATTTATGGTTGCGAGTGAGAATGATCCGGGTATGTTTGGAAAAGTGTGACCGTGGACGAATCTTGGGTGGTCGAAAGAATGCTAGCGAAGAGTGGCTGAGTTATGTCAAGTGTGTGTTTGAAACCGAGAAACTGGGCCGTGAGAATGAAGTCTACGTGACTGCGTGATTGGAAGGGATGAATGCGAAGATTTTGAGTGCGAGTGAAAAAAGAATATATGTGGAAAAAAGATAGAGCGATTGAGGGATGTACGTTTAAGCGAGTGAATGTTCGGGGAGCGAGAGATTGTGTGGCAAGAGAGCAGAGAGGAAAGAGAGCAGCGAGGAGAGAGAGTGTAAAGAGTATTGTCTAGTAGTGAAAACTTCAGTTATTATTATTATTATCGTTATTATTGTTATTATTTAAATAAAACCAAATAATCCCCACGCGCCACAGAGCTTGATCATTCTGTCAGTGTCTTCAGAGTGTCAGTGACTTCCGTTCTTCCGTAGTCTTCCGCATCTTCAGTAGTGTTATTCCGTTTACCTTCCGCTTTTAATTCCGTCTCTCTCTCTCTCTCTTTTCCTCTCCCTTACATAACCAGGTTTCCATTGAAAAATTCATTGACATAGTTTGAAATCATACATTTATTTCAAGTGCTCTAATAAATCGAGAGCACCCACTACACAGGGGTATAATGACTTGAGGTGAATTCGATTTGCAAAAAAGTGAACACGATCTGCAAAAGGTTAAAATTCGGAGAACAAACCCAGTAAAGATCTATCAAATCTCCTGTTCCAGTAACCACGACACAAGCACTTCGACATTCCTGATACTTGTACAACCTCGCTACATTCCTTGCAGCAACTTTAGCAAGAATCATTTATCGATATTTTCGATTCGATATCACGAGCAAAAAGCCGGCTTCGTACTCGTCTCAGTCGATATAAAATTCCCTGGAATTCAATCGTAAAAGCCGGCGACAGAACACGGGCTAAATGGCCGCGTGAAACAACTCCCGGCGCCGATCACCTGTTTCGCGGCCTGTCGCCGGACATCGCGGTATGAAATAAAATTCGCGTCGCCGGTCGGCGCCGGCCAATCCCCAAAGCGGCGTCACCGAATGCGCGAATATCAAACGTGCCATATTCTGGCCGCAGACACGAAGAATACACGCGTCACACCAGCACCGTGTTCACATTCGGTTCCCATTTCGAATATCCGGCTTAGGCAAGTGGCGACCGCAGCCTCCGGGATAGTATCGGATGCAGCATCCTCTCCCTCGTTCCTCATTTTCCTCTCTTTCTTCTCTTCTTCCCTCCGTGCCCTCTTCTCTTGCTCTTTGCCCTCCCAGTTTCTGTTTTTTTCCCCTCGTCTATCTTACTTGTTCCTTTTTCACTCTCGTATCCGCTCTCTCTCTCTCTCTCTATTTTTCCTCTCGTTCTTTCTCTTTCCCACTTTTATAGCTTTCTATCATCGGGCCTCGCTCCTCTCTGCACGTCCTTCATACATACATGCCGCAGTATCCGTCCGGCATATGTAAAGTTCCTCCGCGTAGTTTATTTTCCGTATCGACCCCGCTTCCGGTAGCGTTCTCCTCAGTCCTGTCGTATGGATTACGGCCCGACGTCCGTTTCTTCTTCTTCTCTTTTTCTTTGTACTGTATCCGAGCCGCGGCGCATAGGGCTACGTGAAACACCGTGTCTGTCCCCGTGATCGTGATTTGGAAATTTTGTACGGACGACGACATGCGCGCCGAGACGTTTTACGGGCTTCGAATAGTCGGGACCTTTTGTAGAGAAACGAGGGTAAGCTCGTATTTGAAAGTTCCAGAGCGTAGTGTGTGAATGATTAACATTCTGGTACGCGTATTGTGAAAGAAATAACGTTCTTCGGATCGTTTGAAAGATCTGGTTTTTTTGTAATATTCTTACGTGAAATGTTTGTGAACAGTTATACAGGGAATTTTTGTAATCGCGGTACGGGTATAAAGAAGGTGGAGCCTTTTACGGAAATAGAATGGAAAGTATGAAATGGAATCTTTTGATACGAAGCTTTGTTCATGCGAAAATTGAAATTTAATGCTTTTTTTAGGTACAGGGTATACTTGACTAGCCATAATTTCTGAAGTTAGGTACCATATTGAAGAAATAGTTTAGTTTAAAAAAAATCAAAATTGTTTTTAACCCACCTACAGTGTTCGGGTCGTTATTTGTCGATTTATCTCGAAATGTAGTTGTCCATTTTATCTTATGAGAAATCAATAACATAATTCGTTTCTAGATTCAGAAGTTATGGAAAAAGTTAAAAATACATTTATGTACCATTATTATTTTTATTTGTGAGATTAAAATTATTAAAATTAAAATTTATCGAGATTAAAAATACATTTATGTACCGTTATTATTTTTATTTATGAAATTAAGATTATTAAAATAAAAATTTATAAAGATTAAAAATACATTTATGTAAATACATTTATAACATTAAAATTAAAATTTATGAAGATTAAAAATACATTTATGTACCATTATTATTTTTATTTATGAAACCTTTCGTTTTGCATGCTTTGCGTAAAAATCATCTTCCCTTAAATAAAAAAAAAGATCACTCTTCTATTAAATTAGAAAAGCATCACAGTTCGTATCTATATGAAAAGAGTTCCTAAATCGAAGTACCACTACACCATGATTGATACCAATAGCCAAAGTTTGATTACATTAAACAGATTATTTTTAACTAATTTTATATAGAATGTTTTAGAGCTAATTGATTATAACAATAGACAATTAATATATATTATCCGTGTTTATCTCTTTGCGGTAGTATTTTCCACAGGCATAATAGTCATGCTGAATTATTTTTGAACACAGCGCGCTCACACAATTATTACCTATAAAACGTATAAATTTTATTCAAATGAGTTTGGTTAAGCTGTGTGCATTTTATTTATTATCTTGGTATTCGATATTTTAGAAACGAGTGTATAGTGCGATAAAACAAACAATATTAGGCATTACTGCTTAAATAACCATGGCATGCTCGTGCCGGGAATATGTCGATATGGAATATTCCGGGATTCAACTGCAAAGAGTTAAAATAATTGTACAGAACTATAATTAAAATCGTCCGGTGTATTATTAAAAAATTAATAGTTTAGTTCTCGTGCATAAACATACGACTACTCCATTTTTAACCCATTAACAATGAGCTCCAACCTCGTACAGAGCATCTTTTTATGCATAATAACATGAACTACATACAGTACCGGACAAATGAATTGGGACACTGATGTTTTTCTGTTCGTTTATTATCATGGTATCATTATGTACTTATATCACTCACATATTTCTTTACCATTTAAAATATATATTTTATATTTGTTATATCTAATGCCCTGCAGTATCGGACAAATGAATTCAGACACTGACGTTTTTCTGTTTGTTTCTTGTTATGGTATCATCGCGTACTTATGCCGCTCACATATTTCTTTACCATTTAAAATATATATTTTATGCTGAAATTTGTTATATTTAATGCCCTGCTAGCATTTTAATTGAGTTAATGTTAATACATTGAATCATTTAACCTTTTGCACTCGATTGGCGCTGCTATGGCGACATGCATAATTTTCTTCAGTGATTTAGTTTTGAATTAAATTCTGTATCTTCGACAATTCAAACACTTCGTTTGTTTTAAAATAAAGTAAATTAACTAAGTAAATAAAAAATCGTAAACATTTGTAATTTTCTGTTTCTCTTTTCAAAAGAACACTAAGTTTTCACAGTAGTCCTTTGAAACTTAAAAAAGTTCGCGAGTGCAAAGGGTTAATATTTATGCTTATATTCAGTACATTTAACACTTTGACCGCCATGCCGAAATCACATGTTTTTCTCAGGACGCCACGGCTCAAGACGTCACACCGGTACATTGAAGATTTGATAAAAATCGGTCTCNTTAAAATATATATTTTATATTGAAATTTGTTATATTTAATGCCCTGCAGTACTGGACAAATGAATTCGGATACTGACGTTTTTCTGTTTATTTCTTATTATGGTATGATCGCGTACTTTTGCCGCTCACATATTTCTTTATCATTTAAAATATGTATTTTATATTGAAATTTGTTATATCTAATACCCTGTAGTACCGGACAAGTGAATAAAGACACTGACGTTTTTCTGTTTGTTTCTTGTTATGGTATCGTCGCGTACTTATGCCGCTCACATATTTCTTTACCATTTAAAATATATATTTTATACTGAAATTTGTTATATTTAATGCCCTGCTAGCATTTTAATTGAGTTAATGTTAATACATTGAATCATTTAACCTTTTGCACTCGATTGGCGCTGCTATGGCGACATGCATAATTTTCTTCAGTGATTTAGTTTTGAATTAAATTCTGTATCTTCGACAATTCAAACACTTCGTTTGTTTTAAAATAAAGTAAATTAACTAAGTAAATAAAAAATCGTAAACATTTGTAATTTTCTGTTTCTCTTTTCAAAAGAACACTAAGTTTTCACAGTAGTCCTTTGAAACTTAAAAAAGTTCGCGAGTGCAAAGGGTTAATATTTATGCTTATATTCAGTACATTTAACACTTTGACCGCCATGCCGAAATCACATGTTTTTCTCAGGACGCCACGGCTCAAGACGTCACACCGGTACATTGAAGATTTGATAAAAATCGGTCTCTCATTTTTTATCTTCTAATAAAACTTTTTAATCGTTGAATAGTGCACACTTTCAAAGTATTCTTTAATCATCTATGGCGCCGTGTGACTTAAAAGTTACAGACTAATCTATCTACATTTTATTTTATTTAGTTATCACTGTACTATTAAATTCTATTACTGTATTACTGTAATGACACAACGATTCATCTATACCAATTATTAGTTTAAAAATTTTCAAATTAAAGTGAAAAAATGTAATCAATCGTAATTTTTTTCTTTAATACGCAGACAAAATTCGAGCTATATAGGGTTAGTAGCGATGATGATGTTCAAAATTCATTAACTATCAATCTTCATTTACTTTTTACAATTATAAACATTTCAAGCACTCTAGACACCGATGACCACCGTGGCGCTACAGAAGAAATAATCTGCGGTCACTTATGACCACCGTGGCGGTCAACGTGTTAACATTTAATGTTTATCTTCGGAAACATCATTTGTCCGAATACATTTGTCCGGTACTGTATCTAATGCATTTGTAAGAAAACGTTAGACAACCGTGTTACACATTATCGACATGTGCCTATACATGTGAGGATTGTGGGTGTGTGCGCGACGCACGTTTGTGCGTTTCTCATTTGTTTCAGAGATGGGTGATTTGTGCAGTCTCCTTTGTACCACGCATATACTTTGTACATTTTACATAATATAATTAAGTGTGATAATATATATACCATTTATTATCCCGAATCTTCTGTCAGCATTTTATGATTTAGAAATTAAAAATAAAGATAGTGAAACATTTTAACTATTATTTGATTTGTAAAAATATAAGTACAGGTTGTCGTATTCTTATTAATCATACGATCGAGACTGTGAAGTTTAGCTCAATGTGTAATTTTTGTCTTACCGTGCCGAACGTCAAGAAGTTAACAAGACACGACATTTAAATGAAATCTCTCTCTCTGTTTTCTTGCAGGCAGAGGAGTTAAACACTATTGTCGGCAATGCTTTTCGTATGGCATACGTGGCGCAACTTCAGCGCCAACCGATCCTTCAAGATGTGATCTCACCGCAACCATCGCCACCCTATCGAAAGGACAAACAGGAGAATCGATCTTCGTGGGTACGTATATTTTGTCTCGAATACACACCAGTAATTTCAATTTCTTTTGACCCTCTATAACCCCATGTGACTTACAATTAGAAGTTGTGTTTTCATACCTAGCAACACTTCAAAACACTGTATAAACCAGCCTGAGAATTCTTACGTTAGCTATTTTCTTCTGTTAGCTTTTTTTATTTTAAAGAAGAAGACACATGGAAACTTCTGAATATTGTAAATAGGAAAATTGGTTGTAGATTAGCATCGCGACAATACGGGGTACCTCAATCTACACTGGAGTGAAAGTGAAAAAATTCAAAATTTGTGGAGACATAAAAATCGCTTCTCAGAAAGGCGTGGGAGATTTTCACACTGAA
>SMSQ01026004.1:228157-272246 GCA_019453375.1 Ctenoplectra terminalis
GACTTATGCAGCAACCTGATATTAAGTTGGTAAATGAAACATCATTCCTTTAAAATTTGAATTTAAAAAATTGCTTTTGAATGAAGGAACCCTAAAAGTAGCTTCGAGAGATTTTTGAATTCTAAAACTGATGATTTTTATAAATTTGGAATAATGAAATTAATTTATCGTTGAAAAATGTATACCGAATCATATGGAAATTATTTTAATTAAGTACACGATGTTTTGAAGAAATTAGGTGTGGTTTTACTTGAAAGAAACATTTCATATGCACCAACATAATAGGTAAAAAGATATCTAATATTTTTCTTCGAGTTGGTTAAAGTTTTCAGTTTCAGTAATTAAAATATTTGTACCTGAAAAAGTTGATTAAGTACAAATTTCGCTGAATTAGTAATTTTACGTCATTATTATACATTATCGCCGCGTAATTACTAAAATGTTTTCTAATTCCTGATAAATTACAATAACTAAAATAAAATATATATTTGAATTTCTAAATACAAAGCAGTTTCAATACTGAAATTGTTTTGGTTAGTATCAAATATTTAACACATTTTAATCTGATAAAAAATTTAATGGTTGTACAATTTTAAGCTACTATAATTCCTTGTACTATACATATAATGCTGTTTTACACAGCGATTTCAGTCAAATCTCCATAAATCCATCTCAAAATCCATACAATGTAAATTTATATTAAATGCATTGACAATTGCATTTATAAAATTCAATTAATATATTACAATAATTGCACTCTTTTTCTTTTTATTTCTTTAATAAAAAAGAAACATAATTTAGTCCTCAAAACCATTAAATAAATTCATCCATCCAACTTTATCATCAACAAAATTACACGTCTTAATACCTTAACCCTTTCCACTCATAAACTTTTTTAAGTTTCAAAGGACTATTGCGAAAACTCAGAGTGTTCTTTCGGAAGGAAAAAACGAAAATTATAAATATTTACAATTCCTTATTTATTTACTTAATTTACTTTAAAAACAAAAGAAGTATTTGAATTGATGAAAATATAGAATGTTATTAAAAAGAATAATCTCCGACGAAAATTGTACATGTCGCTATAGCGACGCTAGAAAAGTGCAAAGGGTTAAAATTTTTCATCCGCTTCAAAAAAAAAATAAAAAAAAAAAATACCCAAATTTTAAGCGAAGTCCATTGTGAAATATTAGCATGAAGAGAATATTTATTAAATTAACACTGGATTAAAATATCTCATCGTAACGCAATATAAAAAAATGTTAGATTCCTTAAAAGTTTAACGATCGACTCTTTTCTGTTGCAGAACAAATCGCTAGCTGGCGACAGCTCGATCGCTGGCGCGGGAGGTGTTTGTAGGAATTCGTCTTCGAATTCGTGGCTAAAAAGTCGGACGTCGCCCACGTCTAGAACTGGAAGCGGCTCGTCTGCGGCGGACATGAACGTACAGCTCGGCAGCGCAGGCTCGCCCACGCTGCGACTCGCTAGCGTGAAGGTGAGCACACGTACTCTTCTCCAGTAGGCTTTTGCTCAATTGCTTTTTCAAGAAACGTACGATGTTATTTCACACCGCTATTCGCCATGGTGCCGGACTTAAATAGAAACGTCGTTGTACCGTTTCAATGGTGTCGTATCGGTCAAAGTCTTGCTGGAACCAAATGGTACGCAGCTCGGATATACAGTCAGTCACAAAAGTGACAACAGTCAGACATCCGTCGAATTTGGAATATTTAACTTACCGAATTTTTATTATGATTTGCCGGATTAATTATGTAAACCACCTCAATCGTCAGATCAAAATTTGCATACGTTAAGACAGAATTAACCCTGTTACGGTCGTTGGATCATTTTTGACCCAATCGAGTTTTCCTTTCGTTAAGAAAATTCCTAATTTTAAGAACTATATGAGAAACCTATTGTCAATATGCAAATTTACGTGTTTCAGTTTTGTGTCAAGAACACTTTTTTTTTTAAATTAGAAATTTTTTTTTGGTGAAATGAGAATCTGCTTGAAGTCGAAAAGAATTTGAGGGGCGTAGCAGGGTTGACACTAAAATTACAAAAAAGCAATGAAAGAACTAGTTTGTAATCTCTCATAGAAATTCTATAAATTTTTAACGGAACATTTTTTAGCATTTTCCGTGATATTTTTGTAAAATATATGGTTAAGGATTTGTTTCTCTTGCATTATGTAGTTTTTCGAATATCTATTATTGCTATTTCTTTGGTTAGTAGTTTTAGTGTTTCTCAGTCGAATAAAAAAATAAAATATTACAAATGAAAAATCTTTAAAAATTTATTTAAAAGAGGCACGGCACGAAATTACACCAAATATTATGAAACTTTTAATTTTATTGATGCTAAGAACATTGTATGCCGTTATTGATACCAACGGAGAGCTAAATATTAATATAATATTAACATTTAATTGGTAATATGGAGTTTGATATATCTCAGTTATTTTCTCCTTGATTGTTAAATTTTTACTTTTTTTTTTAAATCAAAATAAATAAAATCTTTTTGATAGGTATATTAATACAATTGGTATCAATAAAATTTTGCTTGTAAGAAAACATCGAAATAAACAAGCATCTTTTCGAAACTTTTTAAAAGACCTCACCTTACCAGTTAAGGGTTAAATCTATTTTTTTATGATTTCATCTTTACGAGTTCACTTCTGTGACATCGTATTTTATTCACGCTTTCTTGTTATTAAGTTTAATAGTGTTATTTTTTTAATGTGTGTCCAAGTTCAATTAATTTACAATTTCATGCAAAAAAAGAAAAGTGATGTAGCTTCGTTATAATATTTCAAATTTATGGGCTATTCGTAGACTTTTGTAACTGATTGTATGCAAATTATATGCGTAACAACTTACGGGACTTTCAAAATACTCACGAGCAACGTCCTCGATGCTATTTTTCAATCAAACCTTTTTTATAGAGAAATTAACGTATTTATATGAGAATTAAGTTCTTATTTTTAGATACTTTTTTATACCAAGATATACAATACATTTTCTTCGTTATCAAATTCTTATATAACATTTGATTTATTACAGTTTATTTATTGTACGTTAATATGCGTATTTTTTATAATAGCTATTATAAGTTACTTTTTTATAATCTTTATAAAAATAAGCAAGAACTTTTCGTAGACCTTTTTTCAATGTAGATAGTTTTGATTATTGTTTTTTTTATAGTAAACTATTAATTTGCTCATCTTTATTAACAAATTATACGATCTCGTGTTGAAGTTTGTTCACAAAATTATTTTACACTAATCAAAAATTCTGATTTTGTATTACATTTTCATTTTCCAATCTTTTAAATTTTAACATAAACATAATAAAACAACGGTATCAAAAACTACAAAATATATGTTTTGAGAAACATTCTCATTTATTGGAAAAGTTGGAAAATTTTTAAATACTAGTTTAAAATCTTATATCAATTAAAAATTAATCGATTTCAAATTTAAATAGTATTCATGATTGACTGACAGTACGTTAAACTTTTTTCTTGATGTGGGTTCCGATTGAAAAGTATTTATACAAAGTATATGTAAGGAATACCAAAGTATTAAAAAAAAAGTTCCAAAACATAATACAGTTTGTAAAATTGGTATGAATAAAATTATACTATTTACAAACTACCATTCACAATGAACGTAAGCGTAGCATACAACTATGATATTTTTTAGTACTTAAAAATGATTTGCCAATAGATGATTATAATCTATTAGGTGTTGGAAAAACTTCGTGCGGATTTATGCTACAAAATTCTAATATTAATTCTAATATTAAGTAATTTTATTCAATAAAGTAATCATTATTAATTTCTGAATCTTTTCTCCAATGTTTTTTTAAACTTATACATTCGATTGGTATAAAAATCTCGAGTTCTGATTGCCAAAAATAAATTAACCGCTGTTTTGATCTCGTTATCGTTTTCAATTTTTATAAGCTTGAAATAAACTCGAACCACTTTGTTATGCTCTCTTTTTAATAACAGAAAGATCTTTTCAAACACTACAAATACGTTCTGTTGTATTTCTTGCTGCGTTTCCAAAATTAAATTCACAAAATACGAAAGCATGAATTTTTAACATTTCACTTACCATCTTTAACTTTTGATAGATAACAGAACAGTGAAAGAAACGAAGAATTGAAATAGTGCACACCAACTAAACGGACAAAATCTTTTAATGATACCATCATTATTACATCATTTCTGCAAAATACTACAAGAAATTAAATTTGAATCTATCTCTGTTAAAAAAACCGCACCAACTTTCTCCGCTACCTAATATTAACCCTCTATAACCAGAATTTTATTTGCTCATCAGAGAAAAATCAGAATTAATTACAGTTTCTCATTTTAATTAATAAATTTTTTGACCAACGATTACCATAAATGTCCGGTATCAATACAATAATATAATAACAAAATTTAACCCTTTGCACTCGAGAGGTGACTCTCACTCGCCACTTGGATTAATGCAGCGACTCGAATCCCGTATAATATAGTTATTTTATTTCAACTTTTCGTGTATCTTTACATTATACAAGACTTAATATTGAATCTTAAGCTTGATAACTTCGGTTCGTGCAATATTTTAGACAGCACTCGTCAAAATCCGTTCTCTGTTCCTTGGGACAAATATCTTAGAAATGTGTCTTTCGAGTGCAAAGGGTTAACAGCACATTGATAAGCAAATAAAATTAAAAAAATGTAGATATACGAGTCAACATGGTGTTACAGAGGGCTGATAGCAGAAATGTTATACGAAATTGAATTCGTACTTACATTTTTGCGTCTTCCGTTGAGATTCCATCTCACTTTACAACACTGAACACTCCCCGACGTAATTAACTTGCACCGCAAACACTAATCAGAGTTTTCTTTCCACCAAACCAGACACCGAACTCAATCCCAGGTCTGCGACCAACGCACAACTTCACCAACGTTCTCGGCCCTATAACGAACGAGGACGAGCCAAAGAGTATCTCTCAGCAGAGCACACCGAGCAGCGATGAGAGCAACTCACCGACGGAACTAAACTCGTACAAGAGACTAACGGACAAGCCGCCTCTGATAAAGCGACTGGCGATGGGTTTGACAGGTGGACGTGACGTTCTTGGACTGAACGGTGAGGATGACAGCTGCCCTCTCGTCAGTGGTAGCAGCACACCGACGAGCCCATCAAACAGGCCGCATTCCGGGGGTTATATAAACGAGGCGATCATCGACTCGGAAGGCACGAGGCCGACCTACAACAAGATACCCCCGTCCGAGAGCCTGGATAATACTATCAACGCGTCTATTACTGCGAAAAACTTCAACATTGAGAACAACAGGTACTGATCTTATCAAACAAAAGTATTTTGCGTTATTGGAAAGATGACGAGCAGAAGGAACGCGGGTCTGATCGGTTAGAACAGGGATGAGCAACCCGCTTCAAAGATTTTACATTTTGACTTTTAAAAATTTCTACAGTGTCCCGCAGCCTCATCGTACATTAGTCGTGTTAACTTAATTTTTGGAAATTATCTCGACATCGTAGATAATCTTTTTCCACGTATATCTTTCGCCGTTTCATTAACCCTTTGCGCTCCGAATCATCCTGGACGTTACCTACCAACTACTCGACGCCACTTTGTCGCAGAAATTTGCATTTACACGTCTTCACAAATCAGACCGAGTTCAGGTTTGAATATCTTTTCCTCCAGTTTTAGACTTGTTTATTTATATTTGTAAATCTTACCATACAGTGCGAGGCATGCTTGCATACCAACCTTTCTTCTACAAACTCTCCTTATCGCTCCTTTCAAGTGGCGTAGAGAAGCGCTCGGACCGTCGTGAGCAGGCTTCTCACGTTCTCTTCTGACGTAAAACCTGCTGACATTTTTTTTATATATCTTAGTAATTGTAGCATATTTTGATTTGATTTCTTGTGCCATTTCAACGGAAAACTTCAGGGAAACATGCATTTCTCAAAAAGTTGTGCTGGAATAAGTTGATTCCCCGTAATCGCTAATAAACTTTAATGTCCTATCAGAGGGGACATCCGAGTGATATGCTAGAATTACGATGTCCCCTGAGAGAGGGCAACGGAGTGCAAAGGGTTAATAGTATTTCTATTAATGTGTTGACTCCCACTGTTTTCGTGGAGTCGATTATTTAGCATCAAGGATGCCAACACGTTTATAATAATAATATAAATGATATATTTAGTTCAGTTAGTACAAGTTCCACAGTTCAGTAGTTCACAAGTTCCAGTTCTAGTTCCAATTCAATGTTCAATGTTCTTATCTCACCTCATCTCCAGTTCCTTCTCAAGTTCTTCCTAATACCTTTCTAATATTTGTTCTGACAATTCTAATGACCATTCTGATAATTCTGACCACAATTCTAACAATTCTCACGGAGACAGTTCTTAAATACTAAACACCCTCGTTAGGCGTGTCATCGCCAAGAGGGTAGAAGGCATGCTATGTCCAATTAAAAATTCTGGTGTCAAGAGAGGTGGTCAATGTCGCGCCCTCAGAGTTCGTTTGTCAGTCCTAAGTCAAGTAGGTGCAGTTGTGACGGTGTCAGAAGGTAGCAGGTGAAGTACACGTGCGTCAGTTCTTGGTAAAGATTTAGGATACGGCACTTTGCTATTGAGCAGAAATCGATAAAGACCGAAATATTGGCCGGTTTCTAGGTCGTAAACTAATAACATGCCAGATGTGAAAATGACCGTTCTCAAAAATAGCTAGGGTTCGTCCGTATCATAAATTAAGTCGTTAGCTGTCCTTAACATAACGAGTGTTTTATTTCTGTAATTTTTTATACTAGGTTTATTTTGTTAACACGTTCCGTGCCACGTGTTCAAGCTATTTTAAATTTTCATTGTAAAACGAAGAACTTTGTAAAAACTGTACACCCTTTTCTTGATAATTATGGTCTTTGTATTATTGTACAGATTGTAAAGCATGCGCTAGAAGCAAAATTATTTAATCGTAAAGCGTCTAGCCCGAGCGGAAAGTGTCCAAAAATCAGACTGGCACGGAACGTGTTAATAAAGAGATAATTTTAGTTCATCATTCAGTGTTTCTATTATCACAAGTTTCTTACATGCGGCCCGCGCAACATTTTTAAATTTGTAGCTGGCCCGTTGTAAAAAGAGGTTGCTCGTCTCTGGGCAGACAGAATTCAGGCTATAGAGGGTTAAGAGTCACTTTGAACCATATTACACGATATAAAAAAGGTTTCAATCGGTTCACGAACAGAATTATTTAGGGTGGTCACGATGTTCGGTTCACCTTGTATACTATGGAAAATAAGTGGTATTTCCCTTGGAGTTTGAGAGTTCTCGTATCTTCTTATCGCTATGGGAACGCTAAGGTTCTCAAAGGTGTCTGGTGATGCTCGTGCATTTCGGCGGGTCCCAGAAGCACATTATCACAGTGAAAAACGTCGATGACCCAATGCTCTGTCTGCTACATAAGTGCTTCTCGAGAAAGTAAGCGGGATTCCTAACACGAATTGTCGCAAATTTTATTTCTTTGTCACACTTTCCGATACCGCTCCATCTTTTTAAAAAGTCTAATCGAACGATATTTTTTTCAAATAAATTATTTTTATTATTATTATTATATTCATTAATAATATACACAATTTTAATATACGTAATAAACTATTACGTTAAAAAAAAAACTGAAATATTCAGATGGAAATGGTAACTTGGCTTATTTTTATTCAATTTTTCAAAACTTTAATATTGAACATCTCGAAAACCGTTTTAGATAGATAGCTAAAATTTTACACAGTTTTATTTTTCAAAATTATGAACAAACGAAGAGAATTTTAAATAAAATTGATAACCATGATAGCAAATCAGTGAGATCAAACTTCGTTCAACTAAATTATCTTACTTTTAGGTACCTTACATTATATAGTATATTATTCATTTTTTTTATACAAAATAATACTTGGTACGTTTAAAAGTTTGCATAAAATTGCTTACCTAGTGTACAGTATAGGGTACTTACCAAGCATATTTATATTTATTTGGGTACTAACAATAATTATTAAACTTACAGGATAGGACACAACTCTCCGAGCTCTGGTACAGAAACAGAATTCAAATCGAAGAGAAGATCTCAGATCAGCACTTCGAGCAGTTCGGTACCCGCTGATGGAAGTACACATGGTTCGACACCAACTCCACCACCTCTTCCTGAAAGAACAGATAGTCTTAATAATCGCAGTGAAGAAGCTGAGCTACGCAAAGCTCCCTGGTTTCAGGCTGGAATACCAAGGTATTGAACTATACCACTTTTTATTTTTAATTTCGTTCCATAAATATTTGATTCTCAAAAATTTCTAGTCAATAATTGTTCTTTAACACATGTTAATTAACCGCCAATGCTACTTTATAACCGAAGTAAAATTAGCATTAACAGCTAAGATTGTTTATCGGGTTTTTTTCTACTTTTTAATTTATTCATTTTCTTATTTCACGTAACATATTTTTCTTACTTTCTTATTTTATGTAAATTCAATTTTTTTTTTTTTATTTTTAACTCATTCATTTTCTTATTTTTCTATTCTTTTTTATGTAATTTCACCAAATATTTAGAACTAAAAATATTTACGTTCCAAATTTGTTTAAATTGAAAAATATATGCCAAGTTTGTTAGATTTTAAAACCTTGAATTATAGATAAAACAAAAAATTAGAATGCAATTACAGGACAGTTTGCGGTATTGTATATTTTACTGCTTCATTAATAAACACTTGCTTTAATGTTTAAATACATGCGTGTTTTAGCTTAAAGAACAAAATAATTACTGTTTTACAATTATAAGGTATGCAAAGTTGTAATACAGAATTATAATCAGCGTCTAGTTGGAGTTGTTATTTCTGCCATTTATTTATATAAATTTGTATTTTCATGGTCTCGCGGTCATTTATGATTGCAGAGAAATAACGCTAGAAGTGTTGAGCCAAGAGCCGGAAGGAGCCTTCATGGTGCGAGAGAGCACCAGTAAACCCGGATGTTATGCCCTTTCGCTTCGAGTGCCGCGTGAATTCCAACCAAGCGGAATAGCCCATTATCTCATAATGCGTACGAACAAAGGCTACAAAATCAAGGTAAATCTCTCCTCAAGTCTTCAGGGGACGGTCTTTCTTGTGAAAGTCTTTAACTGTCTACGAAACGTCTGCGCTTAAGTAGAGTAATTAACACTTTCGCTGCGACAGCTTAAATTCATTTTCTACAATTATAATTCATTTTGCTGTATACATGAGTGGTGCAGTCAAGTAATTAAACGTCGAGTTGAACAAAAATAATTAAGCTAATCCGTTGTGGTTGAAACAACGTTTAGCAATTGAATTTTGCATCGTAATCATTATTAAGTGAATAATAAAACAATCGTAACATTCCGGACGATTATTCTAACAATTAGAATTAAAAGGTTTCTATTAAAAACCTAAATATTTATTATACAAAAACCTAATTTCTAAATATTTTGTACGTATAAGTATTCATTTTTATTCGTTTCT
Source organism: Ctenoplectra terminalis (assembly GCA_019453375.1). Lineage (NCBI taxonomy): Eukaryota > Metazoa > Arthropoda > Insecta > Hymenoptera > Apidae > Ctenoplectra > Ctenoplectra terminalis. The sequence continues at coordinate 237,713 of SMSQ01026004.1, forward strand.
CAATGCGAAACATTTTTATGGACGATTATCCATTTTATCTATCTCAACCCACATAATTTTGGAATTTTAATATTTTTAGCTTTTACATACACATACCATAAACAATTTTCTGGTGTTACTAAATAATAAACTTAGTTTTTTGTCTCAAAATATGGTCAACACGTGTTGCACAAAAAATGTTTTGTATAAATACAGCATACAAATAATTTTTAGTGAATCAATACAATTACTTATACAAATATCCGACTTCCACTTGTTTCACAAAAATTTTTGTGAAACGTAAAAAAGCTTGGTTTTTTGCGATACATAAATATAATACAATAAGAAACACTATAAAACTTGAGAAAATTTTAATCACAAAATTGTTAATTACATAAATGCGTATTATACGTTCGATTGTACGGTTTTTCGTAAATATACAGTTTCTTCGTGAATGTAGATTCGAAGCATCAAACAAAATTTAAAAGAATATTTTAAAAGTCAGGACCGAAAGGTTATCAAATACATTCATAAATTACAATTAAACTTTTTTTCCAGTTTTTATCATTTTTACTCGTATTTATGCCCGATCAGATACGTAAAAAGCAATATCATTTTCATTGTATTTTTATTTAAATTAATTTAAAACGTTTACCGATTTTTCATGGCAACGCGATATAGAAATATAATACATACTCTTACAATTAGTGAATTTTGCTCTGAATGCTATAAATTAAAAAAAAAATTATAATATTACAAAAAAGCATTTAAAGTATCTGTGCCTATTTTTATACATCCAAAAGCATAAAATTTTAAGAATTTTCCTCAACCAAGCTTCTACTTTTCAATTTTTTCTTTATAAAAATTAAAAAAGAAATGAATTAGGATCTAAATAATTGCGATTAAATCCATTATACGATATCTATCAAAAAATCTCGTACTATTTTTAATGTTTAAAATATATAAATACATAAATGAAATAATGTTCAAAATATGATAATGAAAATAAAATAATGTAAAAATAAAATAATGTTCAAAATATGATAATGAAAATAAAATAATGTAAAAATAAAATAATGTTCAAAATATAATAATGAAAATAAAATAATGTAAAAATAATAATGAAAATAAAATAATGTTAAAAATATATAAAGAAATATATAAAGATATAATGAGTAATGTACACGATTTAAGTAATGCGTATCCATATTTTTCTAGTCCGACGTTTTGGATAACAAAATTCATTTAATCTCGTATACCTTGTTTTTTAATAAAAATATTCTCTAAATACACCACTAATAAAATGAACAGACACTGTTAAAGAGGAGTTCACAATGGAGCTGTTTTGTACTCGGATGTTAATCAACACAGAGTAATATCGCGTTTGGAACGATGCTTTCAGTTCTGAAACATCATAATAGAGACATTGTGCAAGTACAATCCTACTCTGGTTGCGTATTTTGCCATTTGGGTATGCGTATTTAAATGTCCGGACTTCCCTTGTAGGATAAATTNACTCTTTCATAATTGTTTTACAAATATCGTAAGTTTTTGTGAACAAAATAGAAAGATTGAGGACTTGTTTAACTATATTATGCAACGCAAAAAAAAAAAAAAAANAATATAATAATGAAAATAAAATAATGTAAAAATAATAATGAAAATAAAATAATGTTAAAAATATATAAAGAAATATATAAAGATATAATGAGTAATGTACACGATTTAAGTAATGCGTGTCCATATTTTTCTAGTCCGACGTTTTGGATAACAAAATTCATTTAATCTCGTATACCTTGTTTTTTAATAAAAATATTCTCTAAATACACCACTAATAAAATGAACAGACACTGTTAAAGAGGAGTTCACAATGGAGCTGTTTTGTACTCGGATGTTAATCAACACAGAGTAATATCGCGTTTGGAACGATGCTTTCAGTTCTGAAACATCATAATAGAGACATTGTGCAAGTACAATCCTACTCTGGTTGCGTATTTTGCCATTTGGGTATGCGTATTTAAATGTCCGGACTTCCCTTGTAGGATAAATTAAATGGGTCCGTGGACTTTGATAATCTCCGAAACGAGTATAAATGAGTTTTGTTGGATGTACCGCAGGGAAATCAAAACTCTCCCCACTCTTTCATCTGGAATTGCATTGCTGTAGCAACACGCTACGAGATTCGAACCTGTACGGCAGATTATAATTTTGATTTACAATGTATGTCGGTGGTTTGCTTAATCGACAAATAATGCATTACACAGGGCTAAGCTATATTCCGCACCGATATAAAATGAGTACATTTTGAATAATTGATTTTATACGTGTTGCGTGGTTACATTCCCGTTTAATTTTGTGAAATTATGCCGTTGTACGCGAGAAAATATTATTTGTTAAATTTATTAAAGTACGTTGTAAATATGTAGATCGAATCTTTTCATAATTTACAATTAGTGATATTTAACATTATTTGTAATTAGAATTTAATGCACAATGATGTCTTCGCCTATTCGTAAACAAGTGTTCGGATATTTTTAATCGGGAATGTACATCCATTAAATCCATTCAAACGATTTTGGAATTTTCTTTCAAGTATTTGAGTAACTGTTCATAAATAATAAGCCGGATAACCATTATTTTGGTACCACATAATTTCACAAACACTTAGTTGCACGTCTTCTATCAATTCATCTAGATCAGTGTTATTCAAACTGTGTTCCACGGAACCCTGTGGTTCCACAAAATGTCCTAAAAGGTCCCATAAACATACATAAAATATTCATAAAAATGATGAAAATAATAAAAATAAAAATTGAAAAATTTTAATTCTAAATTTATTATATTATAGTGGCACGCCTTCTATCAATTCATCTAGATCAGTGTTATTCAAACTGTGCTCCACGGAACCCTGGGGTTCCACAAAATGTCCTAAAAGGTTCCATAAACATACATAAAATATTCATAAAAATGATGAAAATAATAAATAATAAATTTAAGAAATTTTAATTTTTAATTTATCATATTATAATAGAAGAATATTAAAATATTTTTCTTTATATGTATTACCTAGATTGTGAATATTCTATTCTTTATGATCTCGGGTCCCGCGAAACAATTTTATACTCATAAGGGTTACTTAACACTAGAACTACCGAACCAGTCAAAATGACTGGTTCGTAATTTCTTATAGAAATTTTATAAATTTACAGCAATGTATTTTTGAAAAATATGTATAAAGAATTGTTACCCTTATTATAGATACTTTTTCAAATACCTATCATTTTTATTTCTTTGATACAAATAAGTTTACTTTAATCGCCGGTAGTTTTACTGTTAAATTAACCCTCAATGGGACGGTGTGACTTAAAAGTTACAAACTGATGTATCTATATTTGAAAAAATTAATTTTGTTTAGTTATCGCTGCATTATTAAATTTGATTACTGTATTACTGTAGCGACACCACGATCCATCTACGGTAATTATTTGTTAAAACATTTTAAAATCAAAGTGGAAAACTGTAATCAATCGTAATTTTTTCTCCAATAAGCAGACAAAATTCGGACTATAGAGGGTTAACAAAGTTTGAAGATCACCGATCTATTAGGTGCCGGAAAAAGTTGGTGCGAATTTATGGTATAACATTGAAGGAGTCCGAACTTTCGTGAAATGTAATTTTATTTAATAAAGCAACCATTATTAATTTTCTACAGCTCTTCTTCAATGTTTCTATTACTATAAAAATCTTGAATTTTTATTGTAAAAAATAACTATTACTTTGATCTCGTTATCGTTTTGAATTTTTACGAGTTTGAAATGAACTCGAACTATTTTGGTATACTCTATTTTTAATAAGAGAACGATCCCGATAAATACTACAAATGCGTTTTGCTACATTTCCTGCTGTGTTTCCAAAATTAAATACATAAAATATTATTCGCTTATACAGGGTGAGTCGACGACCTGTTAACGTGACGACCTCAAATAACTTTTGACGTATTCGTTTTACGAAAAAATGTTTTATACAAGAGTTGCATGGTACCTTGAGGGACANCACAACTTGGTAGTTCCTATGAATAGTTACTATAGCATCTTTAATTTTGAATAGATAACGGAACATNCCGATGAATAGTTACTATAGCATCTTTAATTTTGAATAGATAACGGAACATTGAAAAAAATGAAGAATTGAAATAATGTACACTAACTAAATAGAAAAAATCTTCTAATGATACCATCATTATTATATTATCTTTGCACAATATTATAAGAAATTCAATTTGAATTTGTCTCTAACAAAAAACTGCGCCAACTTTTTCCGGTACCTATAGATCTAATAGATCATTGGATGTGTTCCGTCAATACAATGTAGAGAAGGCTGACAGGCGAGGCGAGAAGAAATTAGAAACAAGCTATCGATAAATAATATATTTTATTTGACCTGCCCTGGTCGACGTGCCTGATCAGATTGTTTTTAACTCTGGGCTTTTCCTAGGAGGTGTCCTAGGAAAAGAAAAGGGGAGTGCCATCCTAAGTGGACGCACTTGGTCGATTCTCTACGCACGGCCCTCACAAAATATATAACGCTTCTCTATTGCTTACAATAATAAGGTCCAGTAATTTTATTATTTAAAATGTCGCAACAAATATTTATTGCCCATGATCTTTGTCTATCTATTTGTCTCAACCAGGCTTCTCTAAATTAACCCACTCGTGGTTAACACTAGAACTACCAAAGTGGTCAAAATGACCGATTCCTAATTTTTTACAGAATCTTTATAAATTAACTACGGNTCCATGATCTTTGTCTATCTATTTGTCTCAACCAGGCTTCTCTAAATTAACCCACTCGTGGTTAATACTAGAACTACCAAAGTGGTCAAAATGACCGATTCCTAATTTTTTACAGAATCTTTATAAATTAACTACGGTGCCTTTGGGCGGATTTTCCGCGATTTTCTATAAAAAATATAGACAAACTTTTGTCTAAATTGCATTACATATTATTTTATGTACTTTCCACTTTGATTTCTTCGGTAGAAATAAGTATGCTTTAACACTAGATTTACAGGACCCGTCAATTTGACTCAGTTCAGATTTCGTGCTTAAGTTTAACAATCATACGTGCGGAAAATATAAACTCAAAATGAAATTTATATAGAAAAATGTACGAAGTAAATCTCTGCTTATAGAAATCTATTAATTTGAAGTAAACTGAACTAATGATATTACTAAAAATTTGTATTTCAATGTACCCATTAAAATGATCCAATCGATGCCCGTAAACCTAGTGTTAATCGTCGGTAGTTCTAGTGTTAATGAAAGGTGCTCTATCAGTAAACAATACAGTGCGACGTCTTTAATTTTAAGTTCCAAACTTACACGAATTCACAGTGTGTTTAATATTAGTTTAGACGAAGAAAAAGATACTTTATGATACCTGTCTAATTCGTTTTAACATCCGCTAAAAGATGGTCGTAGAAAGATTATAATTTTATGTATTAAAAAACTGAAGGTGACCTGATAAAAAATGTATTATAATCATCTTAACCCATTGACTGCCAGGCATATTTAGAGCGTCTTGCCCTGGGTGCCAAGGTTTTATTTTAAAGAATACATGAAATTTTACAAAATATAATAATATTAAGTTACCGATATAATATTGTAATGGCATTTACAGTAATTTTTATTGAAAAAGAAAACACTAATAATTCTTAACTCAAATGGCCATTTGAAATTAATCTAAAATTGCAGCACACACTACGAAATATCTCGTAGCTGGCAGTTTTGGTACACACGCTTACTACCAGATATCTCGTAGTTGGCAGTCAATGGGTTAACTCTTCCTGTTATGCTCGAGTCTAAATGATCCTATCATGATTTTTTTATTTATTTAATTTTTTATTAACTTTATTCGAATCAGACTTTTGATATTGTTTTTGTACATATTTAGGTATACGTGAATGAATTTTTTTATCATATTTGGTAAAAAAGTACTCTTTCATAATTGTTTTACAAATATCGTAAGTTTTTGTGAACAAAATAGAAAGATTGAGGACTTGTTTAACTATATTATGCAACGCAAAAAAAAAAAAAAAAATCAATCGCTCCGCAAACGATCAGGATACGCTGTTCACTTTATCTATTGTTTGATCATAATTAAAGCCGTTACAAAATGACGAAAATAAGAGAAACAAAATATAGAAACGATCAAGATCGATGATAAAAAATAATTACGCTATATTCTGATTTGTTTCAGGGCTTTACAAAGGAATTCACAACCCTGACTGCTCTAATTACTCACCACTCAGTGATGCCAGAATTACTGCCGTGCCCGTTGTCATTAAGTCGATACAATCCCAGCTTTGTGAAAAGCGATTCCAACAAAGACTTCGCGGACATTGATTCGGACCCCGATTACAATACCTTAGCCGACTTCCGTAAAATGATGGCTGACCTGAACGTCTAGAATAAAGCTCTCGCAATCAGGACGATCTGGAAAAATCGATACTTTCACCGATGCTCTTCAAACCGAGCAGCTAAAGCGAATTCATTCCGAGGAACTACGAGAAACTGAAATACGCTTTGCAATAGAATCGTGCATGAGATCGCGTAATAAAAATTACAAGCAGGAAGAGCTCGTGAAATCGTCAGAGTGTTTTCACCTTGAATTCCATTACGCTCTCCGTCAATTGTGTTTGTCGATGAATCAAGAAAGTTTCTTGATTACACGATTGACCATTTTTGCTGCAACGATCACATCGCATGCTCGAGAACGAAAAGTATCGTACGTTTGAATAATTCTGTACGCTCTCGCGGTGATATGTATTCATAAGTTATCGATAGCGGTAAAATACGTAGCATAAGTAATTTAATGATCGCCACTATTCATGGAAATAACAGCGAATCAAAAGTCGGAGGACGCACAGCAGGGAAACTGATTCCTTATTTTATAGATTGACTCGCAGAGTTCGCGTTTGAGGAAACGAAAAACCGTTGATACGGATTTCACTGAATTAATATATTTTGAAGCGAACCCTGCGAACGAAAGTTCTGAAAGATGACTAGTTTGCAGCATTTTTGATGGACTAGTTTACTGTAGCATTTGGATCGAGTAAAAATTATCACAGGAACGAGATACGTATATTTTTTAATGTTACTGCGAATGTCTTTTAAATGGTTTTCGTTTCGGACGAATGTGTAAAACTTTTTATGGTGTTGAATTTAGTTTAGAAATCAAAGATTATTTGACAGCATTGCATTACCCGACAACGATCGTTAAGTAAAAAATTGTACCACATCTTGAATACCAATAAAATATTACCAAATAAGTGCAGCGTGTCGGATCGATATAACTTTTAATATATGCGTCGGCAATGCGATGAAATTTTTGATTAATTATCAATCGATTAAAAGCAAGACTTCAAGATCCTTGAAATTTTACCATTAAAATTTAACGCGGCTAAATGGTGTTTTACAAAATTAATGTAAATGTGTTTATATGTATATAAATTATAATTATTGTTATACGATACTACTTATATTTAATTAAATGACATTGACGGCAGCGTTAGAAGGGACTTATACCCTTGAAACAGTGACGACTCAAAGCGTAGAATACCATGGAGTTTTGAAGCCGACGAAGAAAAAAAAAGAAAAAAAAATTCACTGGTAATTTAATTACTCGACTAACCTAGTCTTGTACAGAATTTATGCGCGCATAGTAAATACTAAACAAAAATGAAAAAGAAAAGAATGAAAAACTATATAATCTTATGTGTGTATTAACCGACATAGGCGAGCAAAATCGAAAACTATGTGCTGCTTTTTATACGCCCACAAAACATAAAATTTTAAGGAAATGCTCCAATCAAACTTCTACTTCTCAATTTATTCTATATAAAAGATGACAAAAAAAAAAAAAAAAAAAAATTAATCAAGATCTAAATAACTGCCATCGAATCCACTAGACAATATGAACACATTAGACCAGATTTTACGAACGGCAGAATGCCGTTGGTTCATCCTATAAAGTAACGCGAATAAAACATAATAACTGGTAAATAATAAAATAATAATTCAATACGGAGTTTATCCGCGTTCAAATATCTGGTATTAAATTAAATACAACACCCTCCCTACCATGCTAGCATTTACGTATAAAATCGATGAATGTGTCTTGTATTCCTTTATTTAAACCATATCAATCGAAAATGTAACATCTATAATGCAGACTTCAAAGTGTAAAATAAGCAAACATATGAAAACTAAAATCACTTATTGTCACCTTCGACAAAAACATGAAATAAGATTTCAGCATGATTTAGCTAGTTTACAGACATTCATTGTACTTCGACATCGAGAGGAAGATATATAACGATCTTCGTATTGCCAAATTGATAAACGTCTATTAAGATAAATGCGCAAAGAAAATGAAAGAAAATTAATAAATCGTTGTAAGCTACGCTAAGCAAGACATTAATCACTGCTTGAAGTTTGTAACGTTTTACGAATCATTATAGCAATGCGTTGTATAATTTCAATAAAATTATTTATTACAATAAACAATGAACAAAACAATATAATTTAGTCCACTATGTATACTTTCATATATATGTATATATAAAATAGCATTATTCACCTTTGACAATGTTACATAATATATTAAACTTCTTTTAGATTCAAATAATTGTGTGTGACATTCGGCATGGAAGAATTCTTACAAGTTAGCATTTTCTATAAAAGTCAATTTGAAAATTAGCGCATGCAATTCTTAATTTTTTAGTTACAAAAATTAGTATTAAACTAGTGAAGAAGATAATATCAAAATTGTAAACCATTAATAATTGACCACTCTTTATGTATTTGTCTAAATAAGAATAAAAAATATCTTTAAGCAGATATTTCATCTGTTACAATTTAATATAGTTAGTGTATCAAAAAAATAAGTAAATTTACACATTTAGGTTGTAAACAATTGAATTTTCAAATGCTAATATTTTGTGCGTATCGCATAAATTGCTGTGTGCATAATAGTCACAATTTATCAAAAACATTGTAAAATTATATAAGTTGTAATTTAATGAGATGAAAGTGGTTTCGGTTTTATTTCAAATCAGTATACAAATTTTTAATACTATAGTATATAACTTTATATTATACATCTTCTCGTACAACGTGTCTTTCTCTTTCCGAAAGAAAAGGTACCTCTCCCTTTCTGGAATGAGCGCGTCTATTCGCCTCCCTGAAATAGAATAAATAAATATAGTAAAAAACATTGAGAAATATATGCATAATTTAGATTCTTCGTGTTTTTTTCTTTTTTTTTCAAATAACAGTACATACTTTCGTCTACTTTTCTGTTTAAGTGTACGCAATTCAGCTCTTGCATTGTAAATATGTTTCGGAACCTGTCTATGCCGAGCTATTCGCTTCACTTGAGGATGAGCAGCGAACTTTTCTTTCAAAGCTTCGCTGTAATGTAGAGCTGCTTTTTCTCTAGGTTTCAACTGTAAATAAATAATTTACCACATTTAAGATGTAAAATAATGAAAAAAGAAAGTGTAAAACGTAACTATTATAACTACATACCACACCCAACTTTTCTGACGCCCTTGCTTTCCAAACACGAATATTCATTTCATCGCTACCGCTAATAATATATTTGTTGTCAAGAGACCATCCTATGCATGTTAATCTTTGCATACGTTTCGTGTGATAAACTTCTCGAGAACGATTTTTATCTGTTTCAAAGATACGAATAGATTTATCGTAACTACCAGACACAAATTCTTTACCAGTTGGCGAGTAATCCACATCTATTACGGCTTGTACGTGATCCATGTGTACATTTACTGGCATTCTCAATTTGCGAATGTCGTAAGTATACAAGCTAAGTAAAAAAAAATATATTATGTTTTAGTTTCCATGTTTCATTTCAAGTAGTACAACATAATGTTTTCCCGAACGTACTTGTAATCTTCATTAGCACATGTGAAAGTAACAGCTTCCATTGGGTTCCAACAGAGTTTGTTAGTCTTTAACCTCATAACTACTTTTCGTAAAGGACCTGTTTCTCTGGCATCGTATAAGATTATACTACGATCACTTGCACAAGCAGCTGCGAAATAGTCCCAAATGATTACAACCTCAAAATATGATATTAATTACTCAATACATTAACTGACTCTTACCGAATAAATTAGACTGAACGGGATTATACTTAATATCATATAAGCTGTCAACACCCCATTTGAATGTACGAATTGGTTCATTTCTGGTTTCTTCCCATAAATTACATACCTCACCACACGTGGCAAATATTGGTTGAGTTCGATGATGAGAGATTCCAGTTATTATAGTCTATGAAATATCCAATTTTTAATTCAATGTATACTGTAATATTAGTTGTAATATTAGTTCTGACATCTTACTTTGCTAATAACTGTATTTATAGGTTCCTCTTCTTCACCAAAGGATGGTTTCTCAGTTTTCCACATTTTAATAGTTTTATCATCACCAACACTGATAAAGTGTTCAGAACTTAGGCCAAATACAATTCCCCGTATTATGCCATCATGCGCCAAAAAGCTACGGTCGCATGTTCTTTGTGTAAGATTCCATACTCTTATTTCTCCATCAAATGCTCCACTAAGCGCTGTCGACAATCGAGAAGGATGTTTACACAAATAAGACACTCCATCTCTGTGACCTTCTAAACATCCAACAAAAGGTTTCGCAAATACTCTTTCTAATTTTACTGAATTTAAGGCTCTGGTATATTCTCTTGCTGCTTCAAACGGATGCAATGCTGGATCATAATTCCTTGGAACTATAAATAATGCATCAAATTAATAATAACATACTTCAGCTAAATATTACAAACTGTACGATAAAGTATACAAAAAATGTTTATAAGGTTTAACTTATCACTATTTATTGGTTCGAATATTGTACCTGTTAAGATAGAACTAACCTTTATAAATATCACGTTTTGTTTCTCTTAGATATTCATCTGGATTTCTTGTTAAGACTTTTACCTTCATTTTGAATAATAAAATTTAAGTCAACACATAACATGTATCGTGTCACGTTAGAAATGGATAAAACCTGTCCACATGGTTTATAAACTACCAACATGAAAAATAAAGTCTCTAGAAGTTTTATAAACATTTAAATAATGATATAAAAAGAACACTGAATTTTTCATACAAAAATAGCGACATTCATACATTTCACGTCTGCATTAATATAATAGTATAATATTTAAAAATGAATTTATAGATTTGTTACTAACTAACGATGACAAAAAATTTGATAAAAAATAAAATTAAAAATATGTAAAAATCATTTACAAAGACGAACAAATAAAAGCAATTTATATAAACAGAATAATGGTGTTAATTGTATTAAAATGAACAAAGTTGATTCTCAAAACGTGAACAAATTTTAAAGAATAATATATTTCAGGAAAAAATAAGGAAAGGTATAAAAAATAGACTACGAGTTCTACTTTTAACGTATTTATGATACATTTAAATTAAATCTGTTGCATATTACAATGATGCAAAATATAAAAAATTAAATAAATACATAATATATACCATAAAACCGAATTTATAAGATGTAAAAAATAAATAAAAAATGTAAATTTATAAGTTCTTTCGAATAAATTAAAATTCGATGTTATGATAAATTATACTTATTAACCCTGGTTTCAAAATAACATTTATTGATTTCCAATTATTATAAAATTAAACAAAAGTTGTGTGCTCTTATAAAAATTTATATATCTTTCGTATTCTTTGTTCTTCCGAATTAATCGTGTATTTGTTAGGATATCTTTTTGTTATTATTAAAATAGATAATTTAGATTCCAATTTTAAACGATTTATTGTACATACTAATCGTATGAGGATTTTTCGTCGAACTCATTTATGGATACAGTAAATGTAGCTGAATACATTCTATTTAAAGAGGTCAATAACATTTCTGTAAAGAAATGTGCCGGATTGCACGTAACATCGTCAAAGGATACCAGTGAATCTTTATAATCGTTTCTTGGAAATTAAAACTTATAAACGGTATTACCTTGATAACAAATAACATTTGACATTGTATTCAAAGTTTTATGTTCATTCTGGCACGTAATACAAACACGTGTAACAAATAAACGTACAAAAACACATACTTTATATATTAAAATATAAAAAATCGAAATATACAGCAATAATTAATTTATTATAAATGTAAAATAAAATTATTGTTAAATAAAAACCATATTATACGCAATACTGTATTTTATTTATAAAAATATAGATACATGTTTTGAAATTTTTGTGTATTTGATAATAATTGAATAATAAAGAATAAAAATAGAATGAAATATTTAAATTTTGCTATGTATCTACTATATATATAAATTGTAATATTTATTATTTTTTTTATATACTTTGTTATTGTTTCATATTACTTCTTCGAAGAAGAAATGAAATTTTTAATAAATGTACTTTTCAGTTGCAATAAAAAACAAAAACAACTGATTAATTATTTAAAAATTTGTTATATTTTTCACCAAATGTGAATTAATAGCTTAGAGATAAAGCTTATTTATTTTAAGTGTATAACGTTATTCATAAATGTTAAATAATGTACAAATTTGTAAACCTCTGTTTCAAAGTTTTTGTGTTAGTGACGTAATGTATATATACGTATATATATGCATTGCGTTCAGTGCTTCGCGTCAGTAGCAAACGGAAAGTAGAACGGACTGGTCGGAGATCGATCAGTATAAATCATTTAAAGTAAGTGGTTAGCTTTTATCAACTGGATTGTTTAATAAGTAAACAAATTATATAAAAATATAGAATCTTAATCAATTATTACACGAAAAATGACGGCAATAATTGAAGTATTCAATTAAGCAACTTTATCGTACAATTGATCAAGGTCAACATGTTACTTTTAAAATATAGTAATTTTGTTATAAATATACAGTTTATTCATAGATATGTTATCTATAAAAATCGCGTGATAGAAATTATATTGTAATATAATCATATATAATATATGAGTGTTCGGTATGACATGTGATCTTTCTAAGTATTTTAAATTTCATAAATCATTAATAAATTTTGCGATACGTAATATACATTATACTTTATTTCGTTTCAGTATTTAAAGTTTTTTTTAAATAAATTAACANCTATAAAAATATAGATACACGGATAAGGTTCAAAGCACTTACACTAAACAGTAATGTTTCGAAATTTTCGTGTGTTTGATAATAATTTAATAATAAAGAATAAAAATAGAATGAAATATTTAAATTTTGGTATGTATCTACTATATATATAAATTGCAATATTTATTATTTTTTTTATATACTTTGTTATTGTTTCATATTACTTCTTCGAAGAAGAAATGAAATTTTTAATAAATGTACTTTTCAGGTGCAATAAAAAACAAAAACAACTTATTAATTATTAAAAAATTTGTTATATTTTTCACCAAATGTGAATTAATAGCTTAGAGATAAAGCTTATTTATTTTAAGTGTATAACGTTATTCATAAATGTTAAATAATGTACAAATTTGTAAACCTCTGTTTCAAAGTTTTTGTGTTAGTGACGTAATGTATATATATACGTATGTATATGCATTGCGTTCAGTGCTTCGCGTCAGTAGCAAACGGAAAGTAGAACGGACTGGTCGGAGATCGATCAGTATAAATCATTTAAAGTAAGTGGTTAGCTTTTATCAACTGGATTGTTTAATAAGTAAACAAATTATATAAAAATATAGAATCTTAATCAATTATTACACGAAAAATGACGGCAATAATTGAAGTATTCAATTAAGCAACTTTATCGTACAATTGATCAAGGTCAACATGTTACTTTTAAAATATAGTAATTTTGTTATAAATATACAGTTTATTCATAGATATGTTATCTATAAAAATCGCGTGATAGAAATTATATTGTAATATAATCATATATAATATATGAGTGTTCGGTATGACATGTGATCTTTCTAAGTATTTTAAATTTCATAAATCATTAATAAATTTTGCGATACGTAATATACATTATACTTTATTTCGTTTCAGTATTTAAAGTTTTTTTTAAATAAATTAACACAAACTGAAAATAAACCGGATGATGCTAAATATTATACCACTGTTTGATTATTATAGTAGAATATCTAACATATTAGTGTGCATATATGAAATGATTTAAATTGCCATGCTTTAGTTTTATAAGTTAAAGATGTAATATTTCGTTTTTTCTCTATTTTTGAAAGTTATAACGTTAGAAATAGTAGTTAAAATTTAATATTTAGTATTTGGTATTTATTAGATCACGATTGATTGATCACAATATAAATTCTATTTCTAATTACTATTAATTCTTAATGGTTAGCTTACATTTTATAACTTTGATTATTCAAGATTTTTAATATTTATAGAATGCTGTGTGGAAGATTGGCAAGGCAGTTTAAATTGCTAAGAGTAAGGCAATTACATTCTACTTTTGTAAAAAATGAGAATAAACCTGTGTCTAAAACATCTACAGCTACTGAGACATCGAAAGCTTCTGAAACTGTAAGAGTAAAAGAAAATGTAATAGGTAAAATATACTTCTATACATTTTTTTTAACATTTCGATTGAAATATATGACAAAATTTTAATTTGTTTATTTTAGGATCACCCTTACATACTGTAACTAATTTTGATAAAATGATATTAGTTTGGGTTAAACGTTTTCCTAATAAGCAAGAAATTCCAAACCAAGTGCCGTAAGTAAATACAATTGAAAATACAGTTTTGTTCATATTGGAAATAATGATTTTAAATATTGTAAGACTTTCTCTATATGTATGATAAATGTTGTATATTTTTATTTATCAGAATAGAATGTATTCAGCGAGCGCATACTAAGGCAAGAATTCGTGTATGCTTTTACATGATGGGTATATCGATAATGGGCTTTATTACATCTGTAACGTTAGGAAAAAAAGATGTCGCTGCTGGAAAAAATATGTTAACAGAAAGAATGAAATGGTATGAAGAAACAAAAAGAAAAGGTGAAGAAGAAGCTCAGCGTGCTAGAAATGCATAAAGCAGTATTTCAAGTGTATTGAATACAGCATATATAACAACTAAATAATTATTTACAATGAAATTCTTCATATTTCAAATATTTTCATTAATCTATTATTAAATGTGATTCTTGAACGATATGACTATAAACAAGCAATAATTAAAATTTATCAAAATTTTTTTTATATCGTAGAATTATACTTTATGGAAATATTCACGAATGGGGTTGTTCGTGAATCATGTAAACCTTTACATGATTTCGTGTCCCTTGCTTAGATATAGCTTCTTTATAGAGTAATATTTCTAGAGAATTATTTCATATGCATAAATTATTTTAAATAATTGAAAATATATTTTTATAACAAATGTAAACTATTTAATTTAAAAATACAATAAAGGGGTTTTGTGTTACTGCTATTTATTTTAAGTATATATATTGTACTGTAATATATATTACTGTATAGAAGAAATTTAGAAGATTATAAAAGAATAAACAGAAAATTCTAGTTACAGTTTTCACAGTTGTGAATTACTTGTATTTATTGTATAAATGCAATAGCTAAATATGTTTACAACTAACATGTCAATACATTTGTAAATAAACTTGCAATCATATAAAAAATTAGTATTTTTAAAGTATGCACAAAATTAGTAACAACAATTTTATGCTTCTATATTTTTTGGCGGTTTATAAAAACTACGACATCTTTCATAATATACATCAACTGTACGTTTTTTTACAACTTCTTCCACATTTAATTCTGAATGTAATAAACGTAGAGTATTTTGTTCTTTTCTTAATGCTTTAATTAGTTTTGGACTATCATCACCATTATCTCGTTGATTCTTTAATTGTTTTACTTTTTCCTTCGATGCATTTAAACACCTCGTAATAGCTAATTCTCTTTTCTTATGGCCTGTTTGAATTTGTTCGTATAAATCTTTACATTTTGCACTGGGATCAACTTGACTTTTAAACGACTCTGTTGGAATTGTAGCATTTAACATGTAAATAATTTTATCATCAATTTGCCTCATTTTTAGCAGTGCATCCTGAAACAAAAACAGGATTTTGTCATCAAATAAAAGGTAAATAAAAAACTGAAAAAAAGACACATGCAAAATTAGTACCACATTATTTTAAATACATAAGGATATCTAATCTAAATGAAAATTGTTAAGTTTCTTTTGTGAATATTATTTAATACATGATATATTACATAAACCACTACATAACCTTAACTTGATTTGCGGTACGTTGTAACTTAACAGAAATTTACAATTCGATATATATCGGATATAATTAAAACAATTGAAATTTATAATTTGAAATATAAAATATTTTATAATACATTCATTTATCACAAAAATACCTGGAATTCTAGAAAATCTCCGCATTCAACACTCACGGCTGCCATTTTTTCTCACGTGGAAATCAAGCAAGGTTTTATAGAAATATACACAGTGATTTCGACAAAAATTAATGCGCTTCTAATGGCCGGACAATATTGATATAGGTTATCGATTTATTTATTATTGATTTTATTTATTTACTTTCATTATTTAAATAATTATTTATTAACTATCGAATGTAATTGTTAGTATACGTTAAATACGTAAGTTAATTAAAAGATAGTCTTTAGAATATAATGAAAAAGCGTTTTATAAATCTGAATAAATAATTTTGTTTTTGATAGAAATTTCGAATTGTACTTATTAAATAATTTGAATGGTGATACTATTTAAAAAATTTTTGATATACATTATGAGTTTTTTAATAGTAGAGAATTCTCTGAATCGTTTGAGTAATTGTTATAGTTTTTATACAATATTATATTACATAAATCAATAGAATGTATGTAAACCTTTATATGATTTTGTGTATGTATTAATAGAATCTCCGATAAAATGAAATCCCCATTATTTTGTTGTTGGATATGATATTAATTTTATTAGAAGAAAATTTGATCATGTATGCTTTAAGTTCTAATTTTTATTTTTTACTTGATCAAATTTATAATTTAGATTTAATAAGGAAATATTATATTACATATGTTGATGTTATAAAATGCTATAAACAATATTAAAATAATAAATGAACTATATATTATAATGTAATGTATACCCANTTACATATTAAAATAATAAATGAACTATATATTATAATGTAATGTATACCCATGTTTTTATAATTATACAATTATAATCACCTATACNATCATGTATGCTTTAAGTTCTAATTTTTATTTTTTACTTGATCAAATTTATAATTTAGATTTAATAAGGAAATATTATATTACATATGTTGATGTTATAAAATGCTATAAACAATATTATTATAATATATAAATTATTATTTCAAATGTAATGTATACCCATGTTTTTATAATTATACAATTATAATCACCTATACATTATTTTCATAATCGGAACTTTATCATAACATTATCCTATGGGAATGTATCGAACTGATAATTGAAACAAAAATGTATATTAGTAAAATGTAAAATTGGAAATTAATATGGAGTTCATAATATATATGAATTATTGTAATGATTTACTATAAATTATATGTTTATTATTTGAATTTCTTTCACAAAGATTAACTGTTTATATCCAGATTTTTATAATTTTCCTTCAAAAAATAGTATTAGACATTGCTTTCCTTCTTTTTTAATACACTAAATTTTTAGTTGAAATCCTAAGTGGTGTAAATTATTTGCCATTGACATTGTGGCATCCGGAGATATAGATTGTTGAGGTGCACGTGGAGGTCCAGGGTTGATGTTCGTTAACAAAAACATTGCCACCTTCATAGTTGCTACCCAGCTACCTGTAATGTAATTGCAAAATTACAAATGTTTTCCTTAAATTGATGTATATAATTATTTATCTAGATAGGTATGGATTTAATGTTTTATTTAAAATCTAGAATTTAAACATTAAAAATGTGTATTTCTACTTTAAATTACAAGTGCTGAAACCAAGAATTTGTTTCTCTTTCTCTATGATTTCTAAAGCTCGTATTTATCAAGTTTATTACCAGTATTTAAATTAGATAATTATTGCATATAGTAATTGCAATTTTTATACAAACTGTAATTAATAATATTATACTTGTTTATTTAGCAATATTTTTTAAGTTAATAACTGTTTGTAATTTATTTATTAAGTGCTGATCATAAGATTTTGTCAAAAACTATGTAGATAAGCAAACTACACAGCTTAAGATCTAGTTTGTAAGATTATAAAAATAATTATAAAAATAATTCTTTGGAACCTTCAAATGTGTAGAATCTTATGTTAAAGTCAGAAAGTGTAACTCTAAAAATTGGATGCAGTAACGCTCGTTTCAGAGAAGACATATTATTGTGATAACTGGCTTTACAATCCATTGGAAAATTCCACAGAAAAAAGGGGGGATGTTAATTTTAACAAATTTTGAATTTAATATTTTTTCGTATGCTTCTGTGTATGATTTTTATCACTCGCTATGTCACATTGTGAATTAAAATTTTCTGCGTTACAGAAGTTATAAGAAATTGTGGTGTACGATGAAAAAAATATGGAATAACAAAGAAAAACAATACAAAAATTAGAAATGTTAAAAGCATAAGTGTAACTTGAAAATGATGCAGAATAAAATGATGTTTCATTTTGATATATTAGAAAATACAAGGTTGTAACATTCCATAATGGAAAATAAATTTTCATTTTCTAAAAAATTTTAAAAGTTGACATTCCTCCCCTTTTCCATGGACCCTTAATTTATTGATCATGGTTCAAGCAAAATATTGTCTCAGACATCTCAAGGAATATATTTTGATGAATTATATTTAGAAATTTGTATTTTATACGAATAAAAATATTGGTAGAAGAAAATTCAGTAAACTGAATTGATAAAAAAATTTTTAATTTGTTACAGGGTAGTAATCAGTCGCCATTCAGTTGCTGTTGACGACGTGATGAACGCTCTATGGGCTATATTTTATTATAAGATTTTTGTAAATGAAAATTCGAACCATATACAGGGTGAGTCTGTTAACGTGACGACCTCAAATAACTTTTGAGGTATTCGTTTTACGAAAAAATGTTTTATACAAAAGTTGCATGGTACCTTGGGGGACATACGGTGGTCTTATCCATTTTGTATTTCCTAATTTGTTTATTCAGATATTAGGGTCACCTTCAGTTTTTTAAGTGGAATGTGTAATTTTTTTTTCCGGATTCGGGTAGACCATCAAATTCTGCGTAAAAAGGTATTATACAACATGGTAGTTGCGATGAATAGTTACTGAGATATCTTCAAATAAATAATCTGTTCGGGAGTACACTGGATCGAACGTGGCAGTAGCATTAGTTGGCCAGTTCGATCACCAGATTTAACGCCGCTGGAATATTTCCTTTGGGGCACTTTGAAGAACGAAGTTTATCGCGAACCACCAACAACAGCGGAAGATATGCGAGAACGTATTATTAATGCATGTACTACAATAACTACAGAAACGCTTAAAAAAGTTGTTCACTCCCTAACAACTCGATCACGTATGTGCATTGACTGTAACGTACAGCACTTCGAGCACCACTTGAAATAAAACTTCTTTTACAAATATCTCAGTAACTATTCATCGGAACTACCAAGTTGTATAAGACTTTTTTTACGCAAAATTTGATGGTCTACCAGAATCCGGAAAAAAAATTACACATTCCATTTAAAAAAACTGAAGGTGACCCTAATATCTGAATAAACAAATTAGGAAATACAAAATAGATAAGACTACCGTATGTCCCCCAAGGTACCATGCAATTCTTGTATAAAACACTTTTTCGTAAAACGAATACCTCAAAAGTTATTTCAGGTCGTCACGTTAACATACTCACCCTGTATACTGCCTGTTAGGATTAATATAGATAATAACTAATGATGGTAAAAATATAGTTAATAATAAATAATTATAATGAGTAAAAAGGTACTAATATAAATAGTATTAGTGAAAATTTATAAGAGATTTCATAAAATAACATTTATGAGATTATTTAGAGGGATGTATTTTAAGAATTATCTTATTGTTTTCTCTATTTGCATAAATTCAAACGTAGATGTTATATAGGTCAGTTTGTTCATGGTAATTTTATAAAAGAAGAAATATTCAACTAGTTTTACCGTATTGTGCTATCGTGACCACAGCTTTTGTTAAACGTTCTTGTTTCTCTTTTGCTTTCAAAACATTTCCTGCGCTTCCTTCCGTAAGAGTTTCGAGCATAAGTTCAGGAAACATGTTTGATCCCGTCGTTATGAACGAATCCATTCCTAATGCACAGCCAGCGCTTATTAACTGAAAGAAACAAAATGGTAAAGACAAATTAATAAAATTAAAGTTGTTATCATTTCATTATTTTTATTATTATTTTGTTATTCTTATATATTATTATTTGTTATTCTAATATATTTTTGTTATTCTTTTACATGAATCTTTGTATAGTGTAATGTAATTTGAAGTTAAATGAATTGCGTGTTGAATTGATTTATGAGGGCACTTGAATATTTTGATAATGCCATGTATTAAAATCTGTACTTCGACAATAATCGCTTATAATTTTTTTTTTGCTTTTTCCAAAATTTTAAATTCATAAATTGTTGAATTTTTTATGCTTTACTATATTATTTACCGAGAAAAGTTTTACTGATAAGCCGTATTGTATAAATTAATTAATTTTTGGCTTTTTTATATATAAATGTCATCGGTTCATATGGTACAATGGTACAATAAAATATGTGCAAGTATGAAAACATATATGTGAATTGTAAATTAGGTATTTAAAAAATTATATTCTTTGACAATTTGAAAAATCGTTTAAAATAATTATTTATATATATATATATATATATATATATATATATATATNAATGCCATGTATTAAAATCTGTACTTCGACAATAATCGCTTATAATTTTTTTTTTGCTTTTTCCAAAATTTTAAATTCATAAATTGTTGAATTTTTTATGTTTTACTATATTATTTACCGAGAAAAGTTTTACTGATAAGCCGTATTGTTTAAATTAATTAATTTTTGGCTTTTTTATATATAAATGTCATCGGTTCATATGGTACAATGGTACAATAAAATATGTGCAAGTATGAAAACATATATGTGAATTGTAAATTAGGTATTTAAAAAATTATATTCTTTGACAATTTGAAAAATCGTTTAAAATAATTATTTATATATATATATATATATATATATATATATATATATATCATATCGCTGTGTATAAATCTACGACAATAATCAGAGTATCTTGTTCAATTAAACTGTATATATAATCATTTGATATTTTAATTAATAATTAACTTTCAAATTATATAATTATTTATGTATTTTTAATTTTAAAAATACATTTTTAATTTTTAATTAATTTGAAGTTTTTTTCTTCTTATAAATGATAAAATTTAATTTGTAATTATATTTCTTATGAATTATATATTCATTAATTAATTATTTATTATATATATATATATGTGTATATAATTATAATATATAAATTATTATTTCAAACGATTTTTCGATTTTTCGAATTGTCAAAGAATATAATTTTTTAAATACTTACTTTACAATTCATATTATATGTCTTTATTTTTGAAATTATATTTATAATAACAATTTATATTTTTATACTTGCACATGATATTCATTGTACGTAATTATTTTCATACAAATCTTTACCAGTCGATTTGGACAATAATTCTAAACACGAAGTAGATAACATATAAATGTGTCTTCGAAACCTAATAGTCGAAAAGATATTGTCAATAAAAATTGCTATCTATGGCAGATTTCTATGTCTAAATTTTTATTTCCGATATATTAGTTGCATCTGTTTTGCTCAGAAGTAAATTAAGAGAACAGTTGTGTAACAAACATAAAAGAGCAAACTATCAACAAATTACCAAGTAAAGCTATAATTATCAGTATAACGGTAAACGTAACGATCGATGACCAATATACAATACATCAAACAATTTAAAATTAGATATTAAAAATAAATTTTCGTTTCTAGATATCGATAAAACTAAATAATAAATCTAGATAGAACTTATAAACTTCTTGAAGCTTGAATATAAATAATATCTTAGATAAATTTTTAGAATACTAAAATTGAAATTCTAAAAATTCGCGTCTGTATTAAGTTGTAACTGAAATCATTACGATGAAAGTATGTACAAGAAATGTAATATGTAAAAAATTTTTTAACACGTTGACTGCCACGCGCATTTGGACCACAAGCCGTTGGGCCCGTCTAACGGGCCCAGAGCATTCAGCCCCACCTCCTCGTGGTGTGGCCTGGACACCCCCGGGTGACAAATGGGGCTCTGAAGCTCGTGAAGGGCTTTTCGCATGTCGGCGATGTGTCGGGAGGGCACGTAGTAACTGGCGATCGCGCCGCACCTCCTTGAGGTGTGGTGAGCTATGAGAGCCGCGGTCCCCCTCGGGGGGCTCCTGCATGAGCTCGTACGCCAGGCTGCGTTGCTAATTGCCTCGCTGCGTTCGGCATTGCGGCCCTTTCATACGGCCGTTCCTCAGGGCTCGCGATACGTAGTTTTGGGTCTCTACGTAGACGCGAGATGGGAGTAACGATCCCAAGGTACCCGAGTTTGGCGTCCGCCAAGAGGCAAAGGTCTGCAGGTTCGGCTCTTCGGGGCCGTTCCTCGTTGAACCGATCCTCCTGGTCAGAACATAGTGCTTGCGTGCACTTGCGAGTCCGCCTCCCCGAGGTGCCCGTGGATGCGGCGGGGACACCCGGAGGAGTCACTCCTCCGTGGGCCCTCACGTAACGAAAGGACTCGTCCGCAGGAAACGCTCTGCGGCGTTGCTGGATTTTTCGATCGCCTCTGTCGGAGCAGTGGCGTAGCTGGATTGTGGATTCAACTGCTGACCCTTCGGGTTGGACGATATAGGGGAAACCCTGAGGCGCGTCTTCCCGGCTTGCCAGGCGGCTACACTAGTTGCCACTCGCATTTTATGTGGTTTGTCAATGGCGTTAACACGAATTTCTTATTATGCGATATATATTATGTTGAAAAAAATAATATGTATATTTTCCTTGTATTAATAAAATTATTTTTGCATGTTCCGTATGGCATTAATTTCTTCAAACCAGTATAGTGACATTACATATAGCGGTATTATTTTAAAATTGTTCAGTATCGATATTTACTCTAATTATGTATTTTACTATTGGTCGCGTCGCCGGTCACCGGTGGCCGACATGGCAGTCAACGTGTTAATTTATTTGCAAAGTACTATCTACGTGTGATAACTTCAAAATTTATATATTATATATTGTATTGCAATGTAATATTTAAAAAAAATAAGCAATGATGAGTACCTGATCATTTCCAAGGAATACCACGTATTTATTGTTAGCCGCATGTAATGCTTGAGCACCTTCTTCCAAATTGGGACTTGTAAATTTTATTCCCACGAAAGTTGGAATCTGGTCATTGAGAGATTCAAGGAACTGTCCCATATGTACTGAAAAAATCCAATAAATCTTTAAGCGTGTTATATTTTACGTAATGGTATCAAGTTGACACCTTTGGTAATGTTTTTATCAGGAAGATAAAAAAAAAAGGTATTTGAATAAATAAAGAAATATGGAGTTTCTGTTTCATATTAATTATACGCTATTAATCTACCAACTCTATTAATTTTTCAAAAAAACTAAAAGTAAGTTCATCGTGAATAAAAAACCTTTAGAATTTTTTCTAACGTTTAAATTTAACGTCGAAATACATTTTTCTTATTATTATACGAATGCACATTTCTTATTCTTATTATTCTTATGATTATTATTATTATTAGCTTCCATTGAAAAATGTACATTAGTCATACGAATTCTTATTTGCATCAATTTTTTAGCTGTTTAGATGTATAAATTGGCTATAATTGTTAATTAAGTTTAGAATCGTGTAAATAAAAAAATTGCATATTTCAGCATATTAACTTACTATTAACGTTAGTCATTCCTGGAAAATGATAATATAAGAGTGGCGTATTTGGTGCCGCAGAACTGACCAATTTTAAGTAATCTCTCAATTCTTCCGACGATTTTGGTTTAAAGTATAATTCCGGCAGACAGAGGAGGGAATCTGCTTTAATGCTTTCAGCATGTTTTGCCTTTAAACAAATATTTTATAAGTAATACAAAATAAGATATTCGTAATTAATTAATAAATTGTCGGAACTATTAGGTTGGTGCATATGAAATGCGTGCATATGAATACACTACTGTTCCTGCGTAATAATATTTTTAAATAGAACGAAATCCCGGACATTAAATTGTAATATAGATAAGGCGATTTATACAGTGTTAATCCGAAATAAGCAACCGGCCGATCCCGAGGGATACTGAATATTCGGCTTGACTTTGTTCTTGAATGAGAGAAGAGAGAACACGAAAAATGAGTGCGGCATACCATAAAGTAGTCAAGTAAACAACGATATTATTATTATTCAAGATATTATTCAAGAACTCGAACCGACTCGACTCGACGTCTTCTCGATCCGTCTCGATCATTGGGTTCTCGACATTTTCAGGTTCTCCCATGCCTATCAATTATACATTTTATTATTTATTTTAACACTTTTTCAAATTATCTCCTATATAATTTTAAACTAAGCATGCTTCAATTCTGTTATCCTCCTCGAGTCTGTATGAAATTTACTTTTACGTAAATACTATCTTTTTGTATTCCTTCATCAAATTTAGTGTATTTAATTTGAGTTTACTTTTTTAATATTGTATATTTTGTAAGTGCAAAATATTTTAATATTTTTCCAATTGATTAGGCCTTGAGGCGAAAAAGAATACAAAAGAGCGGAGGAAACATAGTTTTAGGTCAGTTTTAAGTCAACCATTGTAAAAAACAATTCAATATACACTACTATTTCCACGTAACAGTATTTTTAAATAGAACGAAATGCCGGACATTAAATTATAATATAGAAAAGGCGATTTATACAGTGTTAATCCGAAATAAGCAACCGGCCGATCCCGAGGGATACTGAATATTCGGCTTGACTTTGTTCTTGAATGAGAGAAGAGAGAACACGAAAAATGAGTGCGGCATACCATAAAGTAAACTAAACAGCGATATTATTCTCTGGAAAAGAATGCAACACGCCGGAATCGTTAATACTGGAATGAGAAAGTATTATATTAAGTGGTGCATATGAAATGTCGGATTTTCTTAGTAAATAACAGTAGCCTCGTGTCATTTTTTGACCTTACCAATTTACAAAATGTGACATAATACCATGTGTTACGATCGCCTATGCCCTTATTTGGACCCTGGATGTTCTCGTTGAAGTTGAGATGTTTCTGGAAGGATAGGGACTACCGCGGAGCGAGAGTCTTTCCCGGGAAAATCGTCACCCGACGCATAGTTCCGTACATCCCCGCTACCCATTTTTTCACTGATTTTCCAGTATAAAAAGGGGTAGCTGCGACGACTCGGGGGTTCAGTTGAACAGACATTCACCGACGACGAAACTCTGCGAGATCGGGTATCGAAATCCCTGTCGAAGCTTTTTACCATACAATACGTTAAGTCACTGTTAAGCCTTATTTCAATCACTGTCTTCCTGAGCTCTCGTTTTCTCGGTAGCGTGAACACCGAGAAGAATTAGATTCTCGCTCCGTCGGAATCGAAGCTTACATTTTTTACCAGAATCATTTTGTAAAATAGAATCAAGCTCTAACAATCGCGACATTACACAGTCACATTTGTAACGTCCTTTCACTTACGAATAAACGCATATTCTTAGTTAAGCAAACTATCTTGTAATCCGTTGCAATACCTTTCACGTAGAAACCCATCTCGATATACTTCAGCCGCTCGAAGTATATCAAAGTTAGTAATTAAACGTTACGAGGCCTAACACTAACATTTCCTGCGGCTCCCGGCGTTAACCATACGCCGGTTCGTCCGCACACCACTTTCCTGGGGCACCCGGTGTTAACCATACATCGGCTCATCCCCGCATCTTGACCATTTCCCGTGGCACCCGGCGTTAACCATACGCCGGCTCGTCCACGACACCAACCTCCTGGGGCTCCTGGTGTTAGCCATACACCAGTTCGTCCCCGCACCTATCCTTTTTCGACCCCCAGAGCTCACGAACGCACCGGGCTAGTCGACATTAAACCCTTTGACTACGGTAGATTTTGAGATGCACCGGTCGTACCATACGGTAGGGATTCAGTTACGACGTACGCCGAAAACAGCGCCGAGAACAGCGAAATTTTTTGTTAGGGGTACATTTTTGGGAAAATATATTTCAATAATCGAAAAACTGAGTTTCACTACATTGGGACAATATTATTTATTTAATTGTATTCCGCACCGAATCGTTACTATACATATTAAAAATTTAATATTAACGTTAAGCTTAAATTTTCAGGGCGCCTATAGGCGTCCTCCGCATCAGAAAGCCAAACTGCGTCGAGCGCCTTTAGGCGCCCACAGTGTCACAAGCGCAAAATTTCTAAGCGCCTTTAAGCGGCCACAGTAGTCAAAGGCGACAACAACTTCTAATTACCAAAGAAACCTGGCTACGTAAGCCGCCCCCCTCCGGCTCATAACACATGGAATGATTAATGTATGTGCGTCACAGCGTCGACCGTGTTTGGCGATGATTAAACGACGCGGTGGAATCCAAACGAATTATTGAATTCCCTTCGTATGTGTTTAGTGGACTGTATCTAAGTTTTGTATCCTTATCGATGTACAAGTATCTATGAATGTGCAACGATGTCTCACGTTGTCTTGCTATGTCTAATGCGATATATCGAAAAATGTCTATTACAATGTCTGTCGAGGCGCGTTTTGCACCTCGCTATATAGCCACAGTACCTCCCTTCCGATACGCCCTTGGCGTGCTATTTTCTGGAAGGGGGACTGTGTCCATATTACGGGGTAGGTAGGCCGCGAGTTGGCAACGAGACCATCTTCTGGTCGCCACGTGGTCCTCCAGGTTGGCGAAAACAGTTTCGGTCGCGCCAACCTACCCCCTTGGTATTTCCCGGTTTATGACATGGCACCGCTACTCGGACCCAAAACTTGCACGTGCCATCGATAGTCTGCAAGCCAGATGGCACTCAAGAATTAGCTGTCTCTAGCCTACCATGTCATAAACCGTGATGGTTTGCTTTAGAACCGTTGCTAATTATTCGGAGCCGTTCAGGACCGAACAATTAATATTCATTGTTAGAGCAAGTTCTTTTGATGTTTCACGCGAATTATTTTCCATCGGTGCTTTCAATACATCGTTATCCACTGACGCTTCGGTTCTACCGCGTAACTCATTTTGCACAGAAATTTATAGAACGGAATTTTGCGAATTAACGCTGAATTTTCCTNTTTTAAATAAAACCAAGTAATCCCCACGCGCCACAGAGCTTGATCATTCTGACAGAGACTTCAGAAAGTGTCAGTGACTTCCGATCTTCCGTAATATTCCGTTTTTCTTCCGCTTTAATTCCGTCTCTCTCTCTCTTTTCCTCTCCCTTACATTTTAATGTTTCACGCGAATTATTTTCCATCGGTGCTTTCAATACATCGTTATCCACTGACGCTTCGGTTCTACCGCGTAACTCATTTTGCACAGAAATTTATAGAACGGAATTTTGCGAATTAACGCTGAATTTTCCTCTTATTCACAATATTCTGTCTAAACGCTCCGTTTATATTCCCAGTGATTTCTGTAGCATTATTGTCAAGTTTGTGTTTATATAAGAAAATTCTACGAATATCGATAAAATTTATACTTGGAATAAATGTTTAAAAAGTGGCTAAAATGCACAATTTAGGAAAAAGTGTTTTGAACATAATATGACTCTGATAATAGATAACCGAACTGTATAAAAGATTATCTCATAAACGAATATTGAGTTGAATTATAATCTCATGAACAATGATACGATGGAAACAGCAATACAAATATTTACATGTAATCAAAACCTGGCATTTCGTATGCACCAATCTAATATAAAAAATGATCAAATTTAATTTAACAGTAGGATGGATCGAGGCAAATCGGATCAATTTCTGTTTAACTCCTTGGCTTACCATTTCTTCAATCTTCATATTACATGTATTTTGTATTTGCTAATTTTCAATCTTGTAAATTTAAATTACAGTTAAAGTTAAAATTGAACTTTATCATAAATATTGTGTCTTTTTATTGTATTTTAACCAGAATCGGCGCCACGAGTGTGACTCGTGGTTATAGGGCAAAGGGTTAATAGTGAAAAAATT
Source organism: Ctenoplectra terminalis (assembly GCA_019453375.1). Classification (NCBI taxonomy): domain Eukaryota; kingdom Metazoa; phylum Arthropoda; class Insecta; order Hymenoptera; family Apidae; genus Ctenoplectra; species Ctenoplectra terminalis. The sequence goes on from SMSQ01026004.1 coordinate 266,120, forward strand.
GTAGTCAAAATTTAAGAAGCTAACTTTTTATTATAAATTTGTAATTAATACCCATTAATTTGAATATCAATAATAAAACATTTTTTTTAACTTAAAAATCTTTCTTTTGACTGAATTCTTATTTTGATCCTATTCGTCTAGGTCCATCTTACAACAAATTGTGTGTGAACTAATACATATTATTACACATACATATTAGTGTGAATTAAAAATGTTTCAAATTTATATGTATTTATTAATATTCATAGAAACTGTAGAATTGTATGAATATTTTGTGACTTTAGTACTATTTACATACCATTTCAAGAACATCAGGAAGAGACGCACCGCCAACTTGAATCATCAAATGTTGCTTTGTTGTTTTTATGGCATTTGCCCAAGCCTCGGCAACTAATTTCCTTTCATTTGTAGACATAGATGGACCTTCTCCACTTGTTCCATTCACTATTAATTCAAAATTATTCTTCTTCGTTTAAAATTATTAAATTTTAAATTCTGGAGTTAAATATCTAAAGAATTTTTAACAAGTGTAACAATACCGAGTGTGTTTAATTATTTGTAAAAAATATTTTTTTAAATAGCAGCTTTAAGTTATGTATCTAATTGTGAAAAAATATATTTTCAGTACGATAAAATTTGATGGAAAAATAAATGCGTTAAAAATGATTGAAAATGTAGAATGTTTTAAATAATTTTAATAAATTAAGAAGCAATTGAAATAAATTTTAATAAATTAAGAAGTAATTGAAATAAATTTTAATAAATTAAGAAGCAATTGAAATAAATTTTAATAAATTAAGAAGCAATTCAAATAAATTTTAATAACTTAAAAGCACATGGAATTAGAAAACATAAAATAATTACAATTGTTTTAATGAACGGATATATTGTTTGAATTGTTTTTTTAAATTTGTTAGTCTGTATATAAAATTATTATTGTTTATAGGATAACTAGATACATATTTGACACAATATAAATAAATATATAGAAATAATAGAAGCATGAATAGTATATAAAATATAATCGTGAGTATTTAACGTTTGATAATCCGTTAATGAAAATTAAAATCAGTTGATGTATACAATATTTTAATTTAATAAGAACACAAATATAGTCTTTACTTACCAAGAATACCGGTGATTTTTTTCTTAGCTAAATAATCAGCATACTGTGGTATAAGTGCAAAATTTATAGTTTTTGTGCTAAAATAAATAAACAGTCGATATTGAAATTTGATTAAATTATTAAAGCTTTTACACATACTTATAACTATTTAGGTATTTAGTAACTGAATTTATTATATATTGTTAGTAAAATCTCGATCATTAAGGAAATTTTATACCTTCACATTAATAATGATAATAAGTAAACAAAAACTTTTATATTTTGTGATAAAAAGATATTTATAAAAATTTATAATACTCCTGTGTGGGTTTACTAATGTTTACACTATACAATAAACTTTCCATACATTTTTTAAAGTTACAACAAATAATTTTAAGAATCATGTAGTGCTATTGGATTTAGTTATTTGTCACTTAAAAGTATTAAAAATGTGATATACATTTGTCATATATAACTATCGAAAATTGATTTATTTTACTTGTTAACAATTTCGTAAAATAATCTATTAAATATATAATGTCCATTAACTTCTCTATTTTTTCTGTTTCAATATTAAAAGTAAAATATTAAAGAAATTACCTGTCATTGTTAAACGGTGTTAACACCGGGGTAATGAGTCCCCTAAATGTAAATGATACTTTCTGTAAATAAACAGATCTATTACTTAAAATATTTTATTCAAATTTAATTGCTTTTTTCTCGTGCTTAATTTATTGTTATTTGATATAAACGTTTAATAAGAATTTTTTAATTATACCATTAGTAAGTATTTTGTTATAAAATACGACATTATAATTAACTTCTTACACATCTACTAAATTATTTTTTGCTTTCTTTTATCATGAAAACATAGAATATCATTCAAATATAATTGAATAGGAGGATATTTAAATATATCGAGTATGGTAGCAAAAAGTTTTTATATAAAAATAATTTTTTTTTTAATTTAAACATGCATTCGGATCAATAGTACTTATATTACCAAAAATTGAATTTAAATGTTGACACGCGTATAACGATAAGATGCGATTTACATCTATGAAATATATTATTTTAAGTACAGTAGAGCTCAATCTATGCCAAATATAACTAATTTCTTTGTAAGAAAAAAGTAATTGCGGTAACAAAAGTTTACTAATATATTTTTTTATTTCTCTAACAATAATTCCTCGTTTGATAATAAAAGTTTATTTCACTACACTAATACTTTAACATAATATTATCAGAGTTATGCAATAATTTGTATACATTTTAGATACGAATTGTTCTGTTTTTATCTGATATATTATATATGAAGAGTCCACATAATCTAATGTCAATAATGATAGTTTACATACAGCTGAAGCATCGGTTCATTACAATTTGATTTAAATTCCGACTTTAACTGTCGAATAATTAAATATTTATTGCTAGTACCGAATTTTATTTGGTAAAATATGTTCCGTTGTATTATTATTTTTCTAATTGTAAATGTTATACTGAAATTAACAGTTTAATGTCATATCGTACTGAACGCAGCGCTTTAAAACATGTTAGAGCGTTTAAAAAAATTTAAATTTAGCGTTTATTGATTTCAATGTATCTGTTATAAGTTCTAAAAGTTATTTATACAATAATAATTGATGTATACGTGTATACGTACCGGCATTGTAGAACGAGAGAAGAACTTGTGGAGAATCAATTGGCATACTGTACCAAACTGAAGGAAGAGGAATATTTTTACCGTGCTTCTGATAAGATTGTCTTCACTTCGTATCAAATATCACATGTTACATGTTTACTGATATTACGAATATTTTTTCTTGTAGTAACCGTAATACATATGTATGCATGTGTATACAATATTCTTACTTTTCCACGAACATTTTATTTCGATGTGTGAACTACTTGATTGTTGTAACATTTTGTGAAATATTTCTTAAATTGTTTACATAGAATATCTATGATGTAAAAAAATGATGTATCTTTGTTAACAATAGAAGTATTATCGTCACGAGTATCAACGAGGATTTAAAAGATTTATTTCAAGTATTATAGATTTATATCTACAAAAGTTGTATCATCTCATATTTTTTATTTAGTAATTTATAACGCTGTTTTAATAATTTGTATGCATGTATCGGAATGAAAAAAAAATGGAATTTTTTAATACGCAATGGTGTACAACGCGTACAAAAATTTTTGTTAATGTGTTTTAAATATATTCGTAAAAAAATATTATATTTTGTTTACTATCATTTTTTCTTTAATGTAAATTGTGATTTATTTTATAAATGTAAATTAAAATAATCTTGTTTTTGAAAGATACTTAAAATTTAATATTTATTTAATTCTTTTACGATCGTGGTAATTTTGATAACGATTTTATCGTACGATTAGTGTTTAAAGGTCGGGGTTAGTATAAAAATGACTCGGATTATTTATAAAAATGCTTTTTATGTTTATTTACATGTAGATTTTCTTTTTTCAACAATGCCAATGATATATTAACACAGTATTGTAGTGATAAATTATATGTAAGTTTCAAGATGGCCGCATGCGATTTCCTTTTTATGGGCATTAATGTGTACCATTATTTCTCGAAACGAGAACGAAGACTACTCGAGAGTTTACATAACAACGCCAAAGAGAATTCTATATAATGTTATTCGCTACGATCTTTTTCATCTGTTAATCCCTTCTTTTTTTTTTTTTTTTTTTTATTAAATTTACTTATCACTTAAATGTAACGAAATTCATGCTACGACGTATTGGCGCATATTAGTAAAAGAATTGTTCATTAATCAATACGTTTATTCTTTCTACGTTCGTAACTTTTCGATATTCACGCAATACATGAACATGATGGTAACTACTTATAATAGCGTTCGATTCGCCTTAGCGATTTCTCTTGATCATAGACAGTGATTTCTCTTTATATTCTACGAAGAAATTTTTCTAACGCATCTTCTTGTCATTATCATTGATATTATTAATGTAATTATTATTTCTTTTTCAATCGATCGTGTCTGTGTGTTTGTTAAACAGTGTTCTCATTCATCGATCAATCAGGAGCTAAAGATGTGCAAATAATACGAGTTTGTAAGTACGATACTGGCGAAAAGATGTTTAATCGATCGATAAAAAAAAAACTTATAATTACAGGAATTAAAGATCAGAGCAACATTTGTATAAATATTCAGACTATCACTGGGTAGAAATTAAAAATGACTAGTAACATGTTTAACTATATAAGTAATTGTAACGTTAAGCTTTTGGATGTTATGTGAAAAATAGAAAAAAAAACTTTAGATTTTTTCAAGCATGTAATTCGATCGCTTATTGGAATAACAAAATAAACAGTTACATTTTTACAGAAAGAACAGATATATTTGTAATTCAGTTCTGTTAGAATTTAATTGGAAATTTATCGTTTATACGCTAAACGTGTGGCACAAGATTAAACTATTATGTTCAATTACAATTTAGGTTCTCAAAGATCGACGTGTCCTCGTGATACTGTTATGATCTATGATTGCTTCAAATGTATTTATTACCGAATGCAGTGTTAACACTTACGCGGGTACGCTGCAATGTTAAGTAGTGACGTAACCAGAATACATAGCACCTAGACAAACTGCTTCGTTTATTGATCGTTATTGAGTACAGCTTTCAAAAATGTATTAAACGCGTTAAACAAAATTATAACGAATAGCTCGTCTCGAACGGTTAATGATTTTTACATTGTTTACGGTTCAAGATGAACATTATATTATACAAATTGTAAACGCTGTGTATCTATGTACATATGATAAATAATTAACAAACAAGACGTTCAATGGCAAATTCTATGTGTGCTTGTTTCTCCATTTTTATGTAAGAGAAGCATAATTCATAATTTTTGAATTTGCTTCATTTGGCACGTAATTGCGATCTATATTGAAAAATATGTAAATGAAAATTTTATCGTATCGTAAATTGTTATTTTAGTACTAATTTCAGGCGTAACAGTTTAATATGCAAATTAATTATTCGTAACTTACTCTGATATACATTTCAACAGTTTAAAATGGGTCTAGGTGTTTTTTTTTTTTTTCTTTTTAATTACTAAATAAAATTTACATTTTGGGTACATATTTTAATAAATAACACATTATACATCAGACGAAATCAAATTTTTAAACGATATAACGCAACTTTCAATCCATGAAACTAATAATAAAATTACATACGCTTAAATTAATCTTTGGTAATAAATTGTTAAAATTTTCATTTATACATGCTTCGTTTATTGTTTCGATTAAAAATTCTAACGATTGTTATTACAATAACGAACAATCATTATTACGTTTTCATGAATCAAGAATCCATCGTGTAACGAATGATTTGTAAACTGTGAGTGTTGTCGCATAAATTATGATAAAAGAAATCCATGTTAAGTAGTAAATATATTTAGGTAGAGTTGAAGAATGATACAGAAATGATATCCAACGTCTCTGATACAAGAAGTTGAGGTGTAAGTATATTTTTTCACAGGTGTAATTATAAAGGAACACTTTTTTTAAGCAGAAAATGAGAACTATGATTGAATTATCATAGGAACGATCATTTGTTACACTACTTTGAAGTCACGCTACTTCTTCGAGCTGGTTACGTTACTACCATTCGGCGAAGACTTAACAAAATAATTAACTATTTAATGAATTGTATACGTGATCAATATCAGCAGTCACAACGACCTAATTTACTGACAATGCACCAAAAAGCCGTCGATGAGAATGCAGTGAAAACGACCCACATTCTACATATGTATATATATACGTCTGTATGTTATTTAATACATATATATGATATATGTATACATATCATAAAATTCACACTTATGAAAAAGACATCTCGTATATATATATATACTATATATATATTTCAATTAGATAGATTAACAGCCGTGGCCGGACCAGCCTGGTCACGCGGCAGAAACGTCTTCTTAAACTGTTTATTCCTATCAACTTTTTTTTTTTT